>VZRW01006080.1:112180-145030 GCA_013398125.1 Aegotheles bennettii | reverse complement strand
AAAAAAAAAAAAAAAAAAGAAGAAAAATTCCACTATTCTTCCAAAATATAAGGGATGCCATATATAGTTTCTTTCAGCTAATGAAGGCAAAAGGTTACCTTTGGATGAGTTCACTGAAATTAATGATAAAGATCAATAAATATGTATTTATATAACTCAATTCACTGCAATCAAGACTGTTTTTATCAAACAAGCCTAGATACTGTACAGGCAACTTGTTATTATCTACGTAACAGGCTTTGTCTATCTTGGCCAAATTTTGTGAGTTTTGGCTGTTTCTGAGGTACAGAAAGAACACAGAGCAACAATGTTGAAGACTACTTGGCTTGGCTTGGATAATTAATCTCACTAATTTTCACAGGATATGAAGAAGGAAGATTACAAGCCAAAAATGTGACAGGGCTTCCTTTGACATTCTGTGAAATAATTCAGAAACTAAACATGTACTTGCATGTTTCTTTATTACTAGATTATTTTATTAGAGTTTATATACATTTATTTTTCAAAGATCTGTGTCCACATCTGAAGAAAGGAATTCACGCTTCTGGAGTTATACCTTACTACATATTAGTCTCATAACTTCCTCAAAACTGTTTGCTATAGTTTTAGCTTAATGCTATTGAAGTAATTGATTGGAGGATATATGAAAACCAGAATAAACCCAGAAACTAGGCTTCTTCCTTAGCTCTTGATGTGTACAGGTCAGGATATTTACATGTAGTCAATTTGCGTTTCCTTTGAGCAGGAATTTGTACTTGTTTTAAGTGCACATTAATGGTAATAGAAGTAAAATTAGAAACACAGCTGTGGGATCTAGCAATCTAGCAAAAACAGATGGGAAAAGATAGCAAATCAGTTTGGATTTTAAGGAATTTTAAATCCTGTGAACAAAGATTATCACAAATTATTTGAAAAGGAAGTGTTAGAGCACTGATTTTTGATGAGTTTGCAGATTCTCAGTGGAAAGGGAAAAAGATGCACCATTACCTACTCCAGGCAACAATCTCTTCTTTGCAAAAATATTAACATTTTTCCTTTTGTTTCTTTCTCTCTCTTTTTTTTTTTTTTTTTTNTTTTTTTTTTTTTTTTGTAAGGAATGTTTTAAGGAACGTTAAGGTAATTTTTTTTTAATTTGACCACTCTGAAGGAATAGGTATTAGGAAAAGATTTACAGCATAAACAGCAGCCAGGTGGGCAACCTGTTCCAGGGTCTCACCACCTTCACAGGAAAGAATTTTTTCCTAATATCCAATCTAAATCTACACTCTTTCAGTTTGAAACCATTCCTCCTTGTCCTGTCACTAAAAAGCCTCTCCAACTTTCCTGTAGCCCCTTCAGGGACTGGAAGGCTGCTAGAAGGTCTCCCCAGAGCTTTTCTTCTCCAGGCTGAACAACCCCAACTCTTTCAGCCTGTCTTCATAGGAAAGCTCCAGCCCTCTGATCTGGCTCTCCTTTGGACTCTTTCCAAGAGCTCCATGTCCTTCTTATGTTTGGGACTCCAGAACTGGGCACTACTCCAGGTGGGGTCTCACAAGAGCGGGTAAAGAGGGCACCTTCTTTTGCTGCAGCCTAGGATACCATTGGCTTTCTGAGTTGTAGGAGCACATTGCTGGCTCATGTTGAGCTTTTCATCATCCAACACCCTCAAGTCCTTCTTCTCAGGGCTATTCTCAATCCTTTCTCAGCCCAGCCTCTGTTTGTGCTTGGGACTGTCCCAACCTGGGTGCTAGCTTAATATATTAAAATATCCACTCAGTAATATTCACATCAAAGAAATGAACATCATGCAAGTATTTCAGTTAGTAAACTGAAATTAAATGGAGCAGTTAAGAGGTTAAAGTATTTTAAACAGGATTTAAAATATTTAAAACACTAAGGTAGAACATGAAATTGAATATATATGACATATCTGAAAAGGGCCAAAGAAAGCTGGCTTTTTTAATAATCAGAAACTGGCAGAAATAATTTTAAAAATGTATTATTTAAAAACGAAAAGCTGTGTCCAGATGAAGAGGAGTATAAATTTTAACAAGTTGAATGCAAAATTGTAAGTCAAACCAAATAATATCTTGAGACATAAAAACCTTTAAAAAAGAGAATATCCAATGCCAGGGAGCCTGCAGGGCCTAAAGATTATCAGCGTGTAAAAGAAATGTTCAAAGAACATAAGGCTGTAAGAGAAAAAATAAGCAATTAAATTAATTATTTGCATCAATCTACCAAGGAGCTTGAGCAATATCCAAACCATTGTTTTGGTTTTGATTGGGTTTTTCCTGGCATTAAATAAGTAGCTTTCTCATTGAAAGCATTAGTAAAAGAGGCTCTGGAAAATAATCAATAAAATGAATAATAAAAGATTACTACAACCAAACAGCACTTATACAAGGACTGAGCAAATCAAGTGCAAAAATTCCAAGTAAAGTGAATGAATTAGCCTTTAGAATGGACTCATTACCAGTGTAATATATAGGAAATGTGACAAAAAAACATATTCCATGGGATTGAGTATGAAATGTGGAAATATAGAGCAGTAAGCCTGGCTTCAAAAACCAGTGGAATGACTTGTATTATTCATATGAGCTGAAAAGTAAAAAACCCTAATTTTCTTCCATTGATCTCATGCGCCCCACTGTTCACACTGAAATGACACAGACATTTCCATATGAGCTTCTGTTGGCTCATACAAATAACAGGTCATGGCTGGCCTTCACTAGCAGTGCTGGAAAACAGAGATAATAATAAGGGCTTCTGAATCCAGGAATATGGCCAGAAAAAAATAATTCTGAATGAGAATCTAGTCTCACAACGTAGATGAGGAAATTCAGCTTCATTTCAAATACCAAGTGTGATTCACCCCCTATCCCTTTCAGAAGCCTTCACAAGGTGAAAGACAGCCAAGACAGAGCAGTAGTTCCACAAAGCATGACCTAGCATTTCATTTGAAGATCATTCCTTTCCTCATGGAATATATGAAAGAGAAGTCATGATTTGTTTGCTTTAACTGGTCAATAATGCTCCTTTTATGTAGCCTGACTATAAATGTCTTTGAAAAAAAAAGGTATCTCTGAGGAAAATGTATTGAATCCTTAAAACATCACTGTCAAGCAGCAAACCTTCCATGAACAAACTATCTGCAAAAACAAAAAAGTATGTATTTCTTTAGAGAGACTACTGATAGACTATAATACCTAATAAAAGGTTTTACTCTCACAGCAGGTGCCAAAAATATGCAATACTTAACCTCACAAAAACTGGATGCTCCAACCATTTTATAGAAATTAATTTTACTTTCAAGCATTTATGTTCATTTTCTCTTGCTTCACAGTTCTTATATGACCAGTGGCCACCCTGGAATGGGTAAAGAGCACAAAAGCCTTAACAAAACAGAAAGTTTCTTGTACTTTTAAAATTTGAAGTATTCAAAACAAAAATCCTGACAAACATTAAGATTGAGAAAAAACAACTTTGGGATTCAAGCCCCAGATCTGCAAGAACTGTGATGAAATTGTGTTTTCTCTCTCATTAGTGGCAAATGGAGACAAATGTTGAGAATTTTGCACATTCTTTTATTATTAAATTTACATTAACCAAACACAAGAGAAAAGAGATCCAGCTCCCAGCAGAGAACACAAATATTTCTCTTCCTAGTACTATTCTAAGGCTGTGTTTTCATGTTAAGATGCCCTTGGCAACAAAACTAGTTTTAGGTGTTCCTGTTCCCAGCCACTTCTGTGTGCCCACTATCTCAGTGCTCTGCTGGTGCCAGAATACAAGAATATTTGCTTATGGAATCAGTTTTAAAGCCTAATAAATTATTTTGGCTGATGAGGGAATGGAGAGGGCTCATGTGCTTATTTAATTATTTATGCGTTTCTAAAGCAGGATCATTTCCCTCATCCACAGCTCAGGTGGCACAACTATGTGGCTAGTCTGCTGATTCCTGAAAAGGAAAATATAAGGAAGTGAGAAAATCAGAGAGACTTTCTGACCAAAGTCAGGAAACCACTGAACAATTTCTATCATCAATCCACAGCCACAGAATTCTGCACAGCCATTTAATTATAAACCTTATCAGTCCCTCCTCAGTTACCTCCCTTCCTTTCACATAGTCGTGTAGGCTATTTTATAGTGGCAGAGAATGTGGAGGTCTCTCATTAACAAATATATCTGTTTTGTTGTATTAGAATTTAAAAAGGTGTATGGTGATGATCATCTGAAACAAACAGAACTTGCTATTGCTATAAGGAACTACAACTTTTTTCTGAAGAAATATGTGAAAATATTTCACAGTGTATTTGCATAACACTAAACCAGAAAATAAAAAAGCTCAAAAGCAAGATACTAAAAGGAAAAGTTTCTCATAGAAATCTGTAGAAAATGCAGAAATATTTGATTCAGATGTACGAACAGGAACTTCGTAAAGTTCATAGATACCTGCTCAAATCTCTGCCCTTCTACTGTGATCGGTCTGGCCTCTGATTTTGTGACTACAGTTTGTAATTGTGGAAAACAAAAATAGTGTTATGAAATGTTGATTTTAATAACCATAGCAGTTGAAACAGGTCAGCCAAAAACTTAATTTCTCTGGGATGTTATAGATCATATTTAATATTTTTCTATTCTTTTGCAGTATTTTTTCTGGATATTTTCTGCATGTGAAACCCTTACAGGGACACTGTGTGAGACGAGGATAAGAAAAAAATAATTGCAGCGCTTTTCATTTCTCCTCCCCCAAGGCCTTTAAAGCGAACTATTAAGAACTCAATCGCTATAATATCTCAGGCAAAACTCTTCAAGAACCATACTGCTGCTGACATAAAGAAGTCAGGTGCCACAGGGTGTGTGAGTAGATTCACTTATTTTACACTCTCCTTGCAGAAAATACAGAGAAAAAATAACCCCCTCTCTGTAAAACCAGAAACTGAAGTTTTCCTCTTGAGAATTCTGCAGCAAGAGCAAGGAAGCCTCCTCTCACGCCCAAGTTAGTAAATTTATGGTTAATTCTGCATTTTTAAGATGACCAGATGTGGAAAAATTATTCTTGAACTAAGTCAATTAATGCAGCCTAAAGACAGATCTCTAATTCTTTTTGACATCCAAAGTGTTTTGTATGAATTAAGACTTCAAGTAATTATTTAGCTAGTCACTGATCTAAGCATCAGACAAAAAAAACCCAAACAAAACAAAACCTAAATGTTAGATTGATTGGTTTTTTCCCAAGTTGCTTTCAACTACAAGTTAAATAACATAAGCCTTCTTTTATCATGTGTTTGCCATAAAAAATACTTGTTAAAAAAATCTGATTTGGGGACTTCAAAAATGGTGTGAAATGGAAAGCTGAACATTCAAAGTCAGTCTGGCCACACTCACTAGATGGCAGTTTGACAAATCTCCCCGTGTGGTTCCCTGAACCAATTCTGCAAAAAAGTATCCCATGACAACAAAGCACAGAGAAATGCAGTTGTACTATTTTGTCTTGATGTTCCTGGGTGGGGATGGGTAGTATCAACAGAAGTTATGTTTATGATCAGCTGAAATTCAGTCAGCTATATTGGAAAATTCTTCCAAAGCTGTTTCTAATCACTTAGGCTAGAAGAAAAAAGCACCTATTCACAAACCAGCTTTCCCACTAGACAGTAATAAGATGGGATGACAAGGCACTCAGTAAAAAACACTCTCTGACAGTTTTCTTTTCTGACAAAGTTTCCTGCTATTGTTGTCCCAAAAGTGGTGTTCATCAGCCGGTGTGCAAAACGCTGATCCACACACAGTAGAGATATTTGTTTTAATTCCAGCTCTGTGCAGAAAAGGGAGCTGGGTGGTATCCCACAAAGCCAGCTCAGCTTCCTGAAACACAGGGACTACTTTTATATACAGAATTATGTAATGCTAATTTAACTGTATTCTATCACTCATATACATGATTGGTTAACAATTCTTTGTTTCCATTTAAAGTGACAGTGCATAAGAATTTCACCATTCATGCTCAGAAAGGAGGCTTTTTGTTAGTAGGGGTCCTTCTAGCCTGTGGGTGCGTAGTGTAGCATGCTCATAGGATGTTAATAAGGTGAATCCAATTAGTAAGTGTTTTCTACCTAGTGCTCAAGGCTATAGCCAGTTTTTACCAAGATAAGGTGTAGGAGCATTTCCTCTCATCCCTTTCATCTGTCCTGCAGGCCTGTGTCAATAGGACGGGCTGTTGACTACCAGGGATGTGTTTTTCTTCAATTCTCCCTGTCTTAGTGTTATGTAAGCTCTGTTTTTATTCTAAGTGTCTCTTTGTTCTCTCTTCTGTGATTTTTCCCAAAATTTTACTTTTTTCAATTAATAACCCACATCACTATGACTCAGAGCAGCATAGGCTGTTACTCACATCCCACTTCTGTGAGATAAACTCCAGATATACTTGCATATCTGTAAAGTTCCCAGCTATGTTGCTTTGTTCCTCTATGCTCTGATACAGTCTCACTTTTCCATGAAGACACCAGAACAGAGCAGCAAGGCCACTCAGAAGAAAGCATTAATTTCTGCATCTGAGCTGAGCTGACCTATTACTGAGCAATATTTTGCTGTAGGATATATGGATTCTTAGTTCAAACCGGGTACAGCTGTCATCTTCAATCAGGTGATAGTAGAACCACTCCTATATGCCAGCTAAAATATGCATGAAAAGAAAGAAAAAACAAACAAAATGTCAAAATAAGAACTACAGCAAATGACAGAGTACTTCATCAGAGGCCTGCACTCACTCTTGAACTCTGTGAATGTGAAATTCAAAGCAGGAGATGCTATACATAATGAAAGGTGGAAATATTTTAGTATTTTCTTACAACCTGAAATGCATTTTTTTTAAGCTGTGTGTTCAAAACCATAAAGTCCATGGAAGATAAGATTGCAGCTTGATGTGTGACACTGAAATTTATGAACAGATAATCAATTGCTTCTTTTTAAACTATGGATATGCAACTATATATACTTATATCAGACATCTTCCTTGCATAAAGAATTTCAGGGAGATATTCAGAACTATACTGTGACCCACTGCTGTTCTAGACATAGGAACCCCTGAAGAAAGCTCTTCAGTGGTCACTGAAGAGAAGCAGAACAGGTAGTGGCCTTTTTATGAGGTGACGGATACTTTAATGGGTATTAGACCTGGTGAGCTATAAAGCAGTTTTATTAACTTCAGAGGGGAATCCTCCTGCTCATCTCCAACTCAATATAACATTATTAACGCATCCACCTGGATGCGTTCCTGTGTGATGTACTCTAGGTGACCCTGCTCTGGCAGGGGGGTTGGACTAGATGATCTTTCGAGGTCCCTTCCAACCCCATGGATTCTGTGATTCTGTGATTATATTTAGTTCAATCACTCAGTAAGTGAGGAATGTGCTGTAAGTACCACACTTCTTTTATTTCGTAAGCACTGTATGACTGAGAACTTAATTGAAGTGGAATTTTTCTTGTGACATATGAAGTTTCCTCTCTAACCTGTTACTATATTTTGGCAACATTTTGGCACTGTTAAAGTGTCCCTGATGATATTCAAGACCCTTGCCAAATTGGGCTGTTATTTATGTCGTTCAGCAAATTTATTTTTCAGCTTATCTGCCCCAGTGTTGTACACTAATAGAATTTGATTCATTTTTCATTTACGTCTGCCCAGAGGTAAGCAATTTGTGGCTCTTGTCTTCAAAGGAAAAAGAGAGAAATACTCTGGATTTTCACACATAATATTCTCTTTCCTTTCACAGTCTAATTCAGAATAAAGAAAACAAAACTCATTAAAGGTAAGACTGCTCTGCAGCCAGTGGTAAAATGGATAGAATAATTTTAAATGTAAGTCAGGCATATATCTTAAATGATGAAATGAAAGAAGATAGGATTAGTAACCACAACAGTCATACTATCTATAGAACCAATTTATCGTTCAAACAGCTAAAACATTGCAAATTTCAAATCAAATTAAACACTGTACAACAGGTCTCTTGGGAGTACATTAGGAAGAAAACAAACACACCTTTTAATGTACCAGATCAATGAGTTTCCTTTGCTTTTTATTTTTGTAGCTTTTATTTTGCCTCTGAAAGTTACAAGATAACAAAGACTGATTAGCTGGGTATCCATTAACTCCTTTAGAAGTGATAGGATTTATAATAGCAGCAAAGCTGCCAGTTTTCTCTTCTGTCTCTTGCGCAATTAGAGCATAACTGTCTTCCAGATGTGCTGGCAGTATGCACTATATTCAGTTTGTTTGTCTTACATTCTTTTCCTCAATTCAATAATCTTTATGCTAAAAAGGAAACATTATATTATTTAGAAATGATAAAAATACAGTCTGAATTTGGACTGTTTAGTGAAAAGTAATTTATGTACACAGTTTTTTATGATATAGAAAAGTTGGGATGATGTTGTCTTTGTACTATGCATCGATTCTATGAAATAAAACATTCTTGAAGCCAGAACAGTAGGCCAGACTAGAAGTGTTTTGGGACATTTCCAAGTTGTCTAAAGCATATTCTCTCATATTCCAGAGGCACCCTATTTCAGCCCACTGGTTGCGATGTCTTCTGACATCACCAAAGCAGAGAGAGGATGATAGGATCCACTGACTGACAAATCTCTTGTCCTCTTTATTTTTAAATGCTTTTCCAGCCCTTGTATATTGCCATACAAGGTATGAATATTTTCGCTAAGTGTACACATTCCTAGCCTTAGGGGCAAAAAAAGAAAGTCTCACCACCATCTTCTGAAAAAAAATTGAAGACCTCTTCTGTCTCGTCCCACATGGGCAATTTCACAGTATCACAAACTTTTCCCTCTAATTCTAGGTAGCTACTTAGCTATCATGGTTATCTACTTAAATAAGGTTCCATTAAATCTGGTAATGACGCACAGTTCCTGAATACATATTTTCCAAATAACCTAAAGGTTTTTTGTGCTGTTCTACTCTAAACTACTGGTCTCAGCTCTATGTTACAATAATTTCAAATTTTTATCATTTTTTTTAATTTTTGTAGCATAAAATGTGAAAAAAATGTTTCACAGTTTAATCTCAAAATCCCTAAAATACTAAGTTGACAGCAAAATTTACTGCTAAATTGCTCAGCCTTCACTGTGGTTTAGCAAGCCAGGTCAGATTCATGCTAGAATGTACATTTACACTATTTACATTGAAACTTCCACACTAGTTTTATACTATCCTACATAATGACATTGTGCTGATAAATGTCATGTTATCAGAAAGCCACATCTCATAGACTTCTGAAGAAAAAACCACAAACTATATCAGAGGATACAAAAGTAGTAACACAAGATAAGGGAAACCTCAGAAGCACAAAGATAATGTCTAAGGGTATCAACGAAAATTACACTATATTAATGACTGAAAAATGCAATAAAAAGTTATTTAAAGGTGTAACTCGGGCATGTACAGAACTGTCTAGCAACCTACTGCAACTGTCCATGATTGACAGCCTAGGCAGAAATGTTTTTAGATTGTGTATAACCGCAAATAAAAGCCTGGCCTAGTTGGAAAGGCACCTTATTTCAGAACCAGTTATAGAGGACTGATCACTCTAGTATCCTGTATTGATATGTAGGTATGGGTAAGTTTTACACACTATTATTATATACACCTGTAAATATCTGCTTGTTGGGGTGTGGTACCCAAACCTTGGTTGTAACTTTGCTGCAAGACTCTTATACATTCCCAAATCTATTTTATAAAAATCCACTTTAAAACAAATAAGAAAATAACTCAAACATTTATACTGGTGAAGGGAAAGAAAGCTACTTCTCAAAATATGCTAATGATCTTCAGTATTGTGCAATTACATCAGCAAGCATTGCTAAATTTCCCTCAAAAAGAATAAATTATTTGTATAATACAATGAATTAACTGAGAATTTCTTCCATGTCAGCAGTTCTCTTGTTGCATTTTTGCAATTACAATTTCATTTCAAAACACATTTTATTTTACTCATACTTTATTAATCCTGACAGAGTAGCTAGTGAGAACAGTACATGAAATTAACCTAAAGCCTGACAGCAAGACTACCTTTGCTTTGAAAAGATAAAAGCAGAGCCAAAAAAATGTTTGTCACATAACTTCAACCTTTCATAGTCAAAGTATAGTGTATCACAATGAAAAAGAAAAAAATATATTCTGATGGCAATTCATTATTACACATTTTTCAATTATTATTCAGATAAAGTTCTGGGCTGTGAGGCATCATTCATATATGATCCAAATTTCAAAGATGACTATAACAAGAGTGATTACAAAAATAGGATTGTGTTCATGCAAGACAGCTGGGGCACTCAAACACTCCAAATAAAATGAAGTTATCATATTTAATATACAATATTTGAAAGAGTATTCACACAACAGCGAAAGGATTTTCAGCTCAAATTATACCAATGGACCCTTGCCTTTACAGATTGCATACAAATGCTAGTTAATATTGATAAGAGTATACTGGTATATCTAATTTTATGGTGAATAGAATTCATGCATATTGTTGCACCTAATTAAACTTTAGAAAATAACTTCACATAGAAACTCTTGCTATTCTAAAAATACAGGGTGTTTCATAAAGATGAACCCATTTGAAATGGACCTTTAATTGAAATTGGGTCCAACTTTTTGAAGCACCCTGTATTCAAATCATATTATACTTTTTTTTTTTTTTTTGCTACAATTTTCCTGAAGCCTGTAACATATTCTTAAACAATTCTGGAATTTATTTCTTCTCATAAAATTCCATATCCACAGGACTGTCACTTAGTAAGATAACAAAATAACAAAAATCTAGCACAAATATAAAAAAAAATGATAAGCTATAAATATTTAAAATCCATTCTTATAATGAGAAGTATCAGGAAATCTAATAAGCGTTAATAAGCTAGGCTAAAATTTACACATAGTGGTATCTACATAAGACAGTGTACTGATACTTCTTTACAGGTACTACTTGCCTTAATTTATGGATTCCCACACTTTCATTTGTTTCATTTCCAGTGTTCTCTCTCTAGGTAATTGGACCTAATTGAAGCGGTCTGTAAGACCTGGGGAAGAGAAGGCTCCAAGGAGACCTCATTGTCACCTTTCAATAGCTAAAGGGGCCTATAAGAAGAATGGGACAGGCTTTTTAGCCGAGTCTGTTGTGATAGGATGAGGAGTAATGGTTTTAAACTGAAGGAGGGTAGATTTAGGTTAGACATAAGGAAGTTTTTCACCATGAGGATGATAAAACACTGGAACGGGTTGCCCAGAGCGGTGGTGGATTCCTCATCCCTGGAGATGTTCAAGGCCAGGTTAGATGGGGTCCTTAGAAACCTATTCTAGTGGGGAATGTCCCTGCCCATGGCAGGGGACTTGGACTAGATGACCTTCAAGATCCCTTCCAACTGAAGTGAATCTGTGATTCTGTATATCCTTTCCAAAGTATTCCACCCATTGTTGACTGAAAGGAAAGCTTTGCCTAAGAAAATCTGAGCAAGAACTTCAGGATTTGCCCCCAGTTTTTATTTTTGCCAAAGGTGATGGGTAAATGCTGTTACTTCGTTTTGTCAGAGCCAATGTAACAGTAGCTTTTCTCTTTAAAGAAAATTCTTACTGCAGGCCCAGCTAACTTAAAAATAAAATGAAATTAATATTTATAGCTGCCCTTTAACAACACAGCTTTAATTCCAATTGCATACAGTCTTTTCTGAATTTCTTGATAAGACTTTGCTTAAACTAAACAACTTGTGTTTATGTCACCATGCAAAAGCAAGCATTCAAGAAATTATAAACTGAATTAAGTATAAACACATAAGCTACATATTGGGCTAAATTATTTTCCTTCATCAGTGGAGAAAACTGTTTTGTGATATATTTTTAACAGATGGACCCTTAAAAGCTGATCTGTTTTGCTTTGTTTCTCCAATGTTTCTTATGGCCCCATGCTCAAGACAGACTCAACTATTTGCTGAAAATTTATATTCACGCAGCAGATGGTAGGTGGCCAGGTGTCAGTCTATACTCTCGACAACATGGAGCAAATCTAGCTTGAGCCTGGAGCAAAAGCTTGGAAAAAATAATGAATCATTAAAGTTTATTAATTCAAATGTTATCTGCCATAGCTTCATGTGTCTTACTTTTCTAAACAAAATGATATCTTGACATCTTGTCTCTATGTATGGAACACATATAACACACCCTTCCTTTTCTACCAACACAAACTCCAAATTTTATTCTGAATCCATATCAGTTCAGCCACAATGCTGATGAAATAATAAAGTAACCAAAACCCCTTGTCTCTTAAACTGTAAACACAAGAAATTAGAGACTAATTATCTGCTGTAAGTTTTTAAATCACTTTGAGTATAAAGTTAAATTATTTTATCAAGGAGTTTTCTTATTTTATAATGGAGTTGATTCCCTTGGTTGGTTTTTGGTTTTTTTCATAATTTACTTTCACAGGAGTGAAACAGGAAAAATTTAAATAGGTAAGGCTTTCCTTTTACAAGACCTTTTACCACACTTCTGAATTGCCAGCTCCTTTTCAAAAATATATCAAAAAAACAATGACCAGCATGTGCAATCAATAAAGACATCTCTCTACTCAACAATATACTTGTTAGATTTTCTGCTTATAATACTGATCTAAATTAACACTTGATTTTTATCAAAAATTCTGTTACTCTGGTTTACTTGCGACAAGAAATTAATCTGTTTGCTTTACAGAAATATCCACAGAAAGGAATTGCTAAGCACTCAAGCCAACATTAAAAATGATTTACGGAAAGACTCTACAACTCATGAGTTGTAAAGTAGGTATGTTTATTCAGCACTGGGACGCATGGGGGATCAGTCCTCCAAAGACATGTGCACCTTCAGCAACACTCTACTCAGTATATATGTGGTTACATGTTACATTTTCAGTGCATTACCTAACATGCCTATACGTATTCATGACCTGTCCCCGCTTCGTATTATAATGAGTTTAAAAGTAATTTTCATATTATTGCACCTGCGCAGTGCTTCCTGGTGGTCATGGGCAGGGGTCTCCAGTGATGAAGTAACAGGTCTTCCTCAGTTTGAACTTTTCATCCCTTTTTGCTGAGCATGCTCTCTAGTTCCTTGGCCACAGTCCAGTCACAAGGCTGGTTCCCACTGGTTTAGGCCCCAAGGAGCGGGCACAATCATCTTTATCAGTAGTCCTGTGTTCTTGCCTCCCTTTATCCATAGTCCTGTATCTCCCCTTTATCTGTAGTCTTGTATCCTCCCTTTCTCCCTTGGCAGGCACAATAAATTTTAAGCAAGCAGTATGCATTGTTTAGCTAGCAGCTATTAATAGATCATTCTTTAACCCATTCCTTAACTTCTAATTCCCTTACATCAAAAAACAAAATTAAAAGTCATTCAAACAAAGAACCAATACGGAAACTTTGAAATGTTTTCTAGTTTTTTTTTAAAAAATAATTCTTTAAAAAGTAAATACAGAGACATATATATGCCCTCATTTGCTGGAGATCAGGTCTACAATATTCTAGACTTGCTCTCTTTAAACTGCTGGATTGCTCTCTCAGGAAAAATGGTTCAGGTTGTTGCTAAAGAAGAGAGTTTCTAAAAACTGAGCTGTTCCTAAAGAACAGGATTTCTAAGGCAGGAAAGGTCTTCAGCATTTTGGAGCTACTCAAAGCTTTAAAAACCAGGCTTGGGACATTAATTCACTATTCAGAAGGAATAGTGAGCATTATCCAGCAGACATATTCACAACAGCTCCTTTTTTACTAAAGAGAAATGTTGTTTCATTTAGAACCACATGCATTCTTTTCAAGACGGTGATTTCAGAGATGTTAGCTATATCTTGCCAATTCTTGCAAAATGCAAAATGGGAAAAAAACAGCATAGCAGTAAAAAATGCTGATTTCTATATCTGTGTATAAGTGATTTTGAGTCACACATTCTCTTTATTGCTTATAGTGTCTGTGTGGGACATCCAGAATCCATTCAAACAACAGAACAGTAATTTAATGCCTTTGTTCTCCATGTAGCAAAAATTATCTTCTATAGTAGCTGTATATTTATATATATATATTTATAAACATAGCATTTGTAAACTAAAGCATCATAAGAACCTAACTCACTCATGTTAGGGGTAATCAAATGATTTTTTCAAATTCAACAGATCAAATAGCCTGGGCACAATACATGTTGCTTTAATACCTTATGAGATTTAGCATATGCAGAAGTAATGAGTGGCAAATGAATCCCCATTATTTCTCTGCAACTAACTGCTTTTATTGGAATTTCTTGTATTTTTCCTAGTCCATTCTCATCCTTCCTTTCCTAAGTCAAGATTTTAATCCTCTTGGATTTTCAGATGTTCAAGGATCATGTTTTGCAACAATCAAAGGATATCATAGACAGCTTTACAAAGACTATGAAACAGCTGGTTAAAGAAAAAAAAAATAAATCCAGTGTTACACTTCACAAAATTAAATATTTCCATGTCTTTTTTTCCTTCACTGTTGTATTCCTCTAAAGACAAACTTCAGGAAACACCAATGCCTAGAAAGTCCTTGTAGTTCAGCTCCTCTTAAAATCAGTCTAGGACAGAGATCAATAGCAGAGATTTTGTATGAACACAGATTCGTTGACCCTTTCCGTGACAGACAAAAGTCCATGGACAAATTTGTTCTCTCCAATATAACAATATGGGAAAGCTTCATAGAAAAGTCAATGAAAATATCTCCTTGTGAGTATAGAGAAGGTGATCACTTAATTTTCCTATTTTGAAATATTCTTAGTTGGACACCAAATGTCACCATGATTCCAAATGTTCATCGCAAAAAAACCCAAATGAAAACCACAAAAGGACCCCAGTATTTTGTTCAACTTTTGGAACAGTGAATTTTTAAAAAAGATGTTCACAACTCATTCTACTTGTCTTCATACATTCACAGCGTCTCAATTTCCAATGGCCTAGAAATTATAACATTTAATCCTGAGATGCTATTTAAAGCATTTTCTAATGAAAGAAGATTTAACAGCCTTTATATCAGCATGGAGGTTAATATTGTCACCACCTTTTAAAAATGAAATGCCATCTATCCTAGTCTAATTCAATACACACAATTGAAATCAATGAGAGTTCTATATAAAGAGCAAGGGTACAGAAGGATGCAAAATGTCAAGAGCTACTATTTATAGATACTGAGGTTGTAAAAAAAAAATAAAAAAAAAGAAAAAAAGAAAAAGGTCAGGTTTGAAAGGACCTGATTGTTTTAAAGTAAGAAATATTATCTTACTGCATAAACATAACCATGCAAAAGCAGAAACTCTGTTCAACATCTTAGACACTGCCCTTGAGTCTCACTTTTTTCACTCTTTAGTTCTTTCAATCTTTATAATCTTCAATTCAAGAAGTATCTCATTTCATTTAACCTTCATAGAATCATAGAATTGTTTTGGTTAGAAAAGACCATTAACCTAACTCTGCTGAGTTAATTCTGTGATTAACATTGGTTATGTGAACTAATCGGTGCTACCATAGAATGACTTTAAAAGTAGAAAAGACCAGTCTGTTACTGAGAGTTGATTTTGGTATACGAATAAAATTTACATCACAGAATCACAGAATCCTAGGGGTTGGAAGGGACCTCGAAGGATCATCCAGTCCAACCCCCCTGCCAGAGCAGGGTCACCTAGAGTACATCACACAGGAACGCAGCCAGGCGGGTTTTGAATGTCTCCAGGGAAGGACACTCCACAACCTCTCTGGGCAGCCTGTTCCAGTGCTCTGTCACTCTCACAGTGAAAAAGTTTTTCCTGATATTCACATGGAACCTCCTATGCTCCAGTTTGCATCCATTGCCCCTTGTCCTATCATCGGTCATCACTGAAAAAAGCTTGGCTTCATTGTCCTGACACTCACCCTTTACATATTTGTAAACATGGATGAGGTCACCCCACAGTCTCCTTTTCTCCAAGCTAAAGAGACCCAGCTCCCTCAGCCTTTCCTCATAAGGGAGATGTTCCACTCCCTTAATCATCTTAGTGGCTCTGCGCTGGACTCTCTCAAGCAGTTCCATGTCCTTCCTGAACTGTGGGGCCCAGAACTGGACACAATACTCCAGATGTGGCCTCACCAAGGCAGAAGAGAGGGGGAGGAGAACCTCTCTTGACCTACTAACCACCCCCTTTCTAATGCACCCCAGGATGCCATTGGCCTTCTTGGCCACAAGGGCACATTGCTGGCTCATGGTCATCCTCCTGCCCACCAGGACCCCCAGGTCCCTTTCTCCTACACTGCTCTCCAGCAGGTCAGCCCCCAGCCTGTACTGGTGCATGGTGTTGTTCTTCCCCAGATGCAAAACTCTACACTTGCCCTTGTTGAATGTCATTAAGTTTCTCCCCGCCCAACTCTCCAGCCTAAATATCATAAATAATTATCATAAATAATAATTGAGAAATTAAAGTTTAAAACTATCACAAGGCATGAGAATTGTAGAAACATGGCAGTTTTACCTTTTCTGTTGAAGACAGAATAGATGAATAGCAGATACCAGCATATTTTAATTTGCTTATAATGGAGGAAACTGTATCCCCAATGGCCACTATGCTATTTTTTGTTATCTTGTTGCCTCTAAAAATCTGCTCTATTTTTCTTAGATAGATAAAAATATATACTTTCAGATTTACTACTGAGATACTACTACTTTCTATTTACTGCTGGGGATACACTGCAAACTCTTCATAGAGTTACAAATTCTTTTCAAGAATTGAGGATCAGATTCTATAAAACAAATATAGTTTAATTTAAACTAAAAACGTTTAACCATTTTATCAACATTATTTGTCTTTGATACACTTTTGCAAACTGAGTCCTAGAAAACACAGATTAACTCTTTCTTTGCTATGCCCTGTGATGAATTAATACAAACACACATATGACCTAAACCAAACACATTATGCTGCACAAATTTCTCTTTTTGACTTCCATAAGAAACACCATTTGAGACTTCCTTCCTAGCCTGTAAGAGAATATTCCTGTTCTGAAGAAAATATCTATTGACATATTCAGGAACTCAATTTTCTTTCCTACTTTAAGACCTTCAAAATATCCAGCAGATGGGAAAAAACTGGCATTCTGGACAATGGTCTCTGGCTAACTACTGACTAGAATTAAGCTTTCCTGTTCTGACAAAGTTTCAAAACCTAGCTAAAAGCCAATTTCAGGTCTGTTTACAGGTAAAGCAAATCAACTTAGATGGGACATAATATGGATTCAGGGCAGCCTACAGAAGTGGATGACTTTTAGCAGTCTTTTGATGTCATTGGTTGGTGGGAAGCCATTAATTTTAATTGTCCTATTCTGCTCTGTGACACTCTTGTCCCAGCTCATGACTGTGGCGAAATAATTTACTAAATGTATCTGAATGCTTTTTGAATAAAAAGCCCAAAACATGCTGCTGGTGATCATCACCTAGACTAAATATTCTTCATCTTTGGAGCCTAAAACAAACATTCTTATCTTAATTCTATTCCAAATTCAGGGGCAGGTATGAAATGAGCTGTAACATTTAGGAAATCACACACCTGCATGATGCATCAGTAACACATAATAATATAAAGTATAACTAATCACAATCTATACCTTGTCACCCTTTCTCTCTCCAACAGGCACCTCTCAACTCTAGCGAACCCCTTTAGCCAAATCCCTGGTTTTGCACCAGGGATACAAGGCCCAGGTGTGATGTGACACTAACTTTGACTCCAGTTCCAAACAAAAGTAGGATTATGATCATTAGCAGCCCAAGGACTCCAACAGAGACAGGTATAAAACCCTAAAGAAAAAAGGAAGAGAGAAGCTGGTTGGTCTGGAAGGGAACTGCGGGGTCACCAATGTCATCAACAGCAGTACTGGTGGTGGAGGATAGACACATACCAGCTGTGAAGACCCTTTCCAAGCAGTTGCAGGTGTCAAGCATTCCTCTCCTAACTGTTGCCTGCCTGGCCAGCAAAGACTTTCTTGTCTCGTAGGAGTGGTGAGCTTGTTAATGCTTAGACTAAGAGCTCACTAGGTCCTACCTATCTGTTGTGTATCAGGCAAAAAATTATTGCTTGACACTTTTGAGTTAAGCATATCCTGTTTGCAGAATCTCTCTGCACCTTGCTAAAGAAGCCCAAACAAACTGACCCATAACAACCCCCACTACTTTTAAAAATTTTAGCTGGATGATGTCAACACTTGGCTCACGTCAACTTGGGATAAGATTCATATGCTTGAATTTGGCAAAGGAAAATATGTTGAGGAGTTTTACCTAGACTGTCATCTCTTTTATTTAAAAATTTGTGTCTATAAACAGGTTGACACAGGTTACAATGTAGGACTGCTCCTGAATTTAGGATGCTGAACTATGGTAGTTTACATTTTATGTAAAGAATGTGTTTTACTCTCTATAGCTGGCTCAGACAGTGCATTTCATCCTAGCAGGTTATAGACAGACTACATATAAGATATGCTTTCCTGGCTTCAGCAATGCAACACACCTGGGCATGAAGCCATCAACCCTCAGAAATATACAATACAATATAGTAAGGAACATACTTACAAATAAAAGAAACTGAGAATATACCAGATCCCTACGCTGACTGCTTACAGAACACAAATTCTTTATTCTCATCTACAAGACTTCAAATGTTTAGGTCTGGAACACTGAGGGAATACATAAAGCAGTGGGACAAAGGATCAAGATAAAAATTTTAATTTCTCAGATATAATGAATACTCTATGTAGGTATATAGATTGCTTAAAGAAGAGGTTCATCAGAGTAAGTCTGATATAAGTTTGGAATGGACTTTGGGATACAAGAAACAATGGCCTTGACACCAAATTTTATTCCAAAAATTGTCTGCATTTTTTCACTCATGCTTGTATGGAAACTAAAAACAACAGAAAAATATTAAAATATATTAAAAAATCTAACATATTTTTCTTGTGTTGCTGTCAGATTATTTAATGAATTATAGGAGGATGAACAAGCCCTGAAGAAATGGTCTTAAGGCCCTACACAGCATGCTTTGGTGCTCACGGTGAAAGGTTTTCCTACCTCTTTCAGATTTATGAGCTCATTTTATGAGCTCATTGTCCATGACCCAGATGGTGGAGGCCCTAGTTGCACTATTCTTGTACATGGTTATCAACATAAGGAATATTCCAGTACAACTGAAAACTGTCACATTTTAAAGATTGTCCCAAAGATATTAGAGTTTTAAATGAGACATTTTTAGATGAAGACAGTCTATCTCCTACAAAACACTAAAATATCCTTTCTTTCCTATACACAAGTTTGAGCTTGTCCACTGTTAATAAAATGGAGAGTAAATCATCAAACTAAGCAATCAAATCACAAAAAAGGTAAGCTACAAACTTTTTTTTTTAAATGCAATGTTATTGATAAATATGAACATAACAATCTCTTATCAAGTTTGGTTTATGACAATGAGCTTCTGACAAACTCTTCCTAACCTGTCATCTTAAGTTTTTCCATATGCAAACTTGTACCACACACTCATAATGAAGAAAACCTGTTGCGGTCAATCAGAGGGAAAACAAATCCATAAAATATTCAACAAAAATCAGCATGACACAAACATGACAGAACATTTTTTTATATTTGTTACAGTTCCTGGGAGCTTACACAGGTCCGTTTTTTATTTAGTTATCAGAAAAGGTAATAAAGTTAGAGGCATGTCATCAGAGAATGGGTCGTTACCGAGAGCTGTTAACTTCTTAATACAATCCACTGTTCTTTCAATAACTCAGCAACTAAATTAATTAGCTGTTAACTGTTAGAATTTTTTTCCCCAAACCTAACTACAGTACATAATTTCTTTTTTGTATTCTACATTTTATATACATTATAAATATATTAATTTCAATTAATTTCAATATATAAAAATATTCGTTTCAATTACTGTATGTACACTTGATTAGACTGTAACCCAAAATAATGAAGTATCAGGAGCATGATAAATATAGTTTTTTCCTTAAGGATGTACAATCTGTCACTTTGTCAATATTTATGAATTCTATCAAGTAACATTACACTTTTAACATGAAATTGTCATTACAAATATCTGCTTTCAAGCCATAACAGAAGAGTCTTACTTCTTTTGTTTTATGAAAAGCAACCTATTCCAATGGCTACCAGCATCCTAGAGTTAACATGTGTGACAGTACTGAAGATTATTTTCTTTGAAAGAACATGATTATGTATATAAAGTGCCTTAAAATAAAAAGGAATAAGCTGCCTCACATTAACAGCAGGGTAAGAGCGTACAGGCACAGATTTAGATATAGCATTTAGATGTAACTATATCCAAAGTTACATAAGTCTCACGGATTAGTTGTATAAGATAAATTTCTGCATTAGATTTCTCATTCTCCCATTGTCACTTTTTCTCACCTTACTGTCATGTTTAACACCTACTTCTCCTCCCTTCTTCTGAACTCCTACACACTCATACACAAATATGCTTTCATTGGTATCAACTATTTAGTCCATATGTTGAAGATATTTTCAAGGACAGATAGTGGTTTTGAACAAAACTGGTTACTTACAAAACCACGCTTTCTTTACTGTGCTACTCAAACAATTACGTTTTTCAGTTTTTCTATTAATGAACTTTGTGTTATTTATTATTACATGATCAAAATGTATAAAGTGCATCTGCATCACAGCGAATATTTCTAATACAGCAACAGTATAACTAGGTGTTAAAATCTCGCGAAGAAGTCCACATTTTTACTCATGTTTTACATTGCAAGTTAACAGGTCCCTGGTCTTCTGTCCGCTGATGAAACCACTGATACAAGTAAACTAGGTTTTTATTGAGCTGCATCTCATCTAGAAGACAAATGTATTAGGAAATACTAAGTTTATCTTATTAACACACAGATAAATGTAACTATTTTCTGAATAAACAACTTTTTACAGAAAAGTTCAGATTCATGAAGTCTCAAGTGAACTTTTCTAACCTTCCCATTAAATCAGTTTTAAATATAAATTATGAGTTGAATCTGAGATTTGTTTAAACCCAAATCTATTGCTAGCTTTTTATAGAACTAGTTTTGGAGAACAGATGTACATTTGAATATCTTCTTAAAAAATGAGTATTTCTATAAAACTTTAGGTAGAAAAAAAATGCTGCATTTAGAGAAAATATTCAACTGCAAAGTAAAAAAAAAAAAAAATCCAACAGGATGACTGCAATTTTTCAGGCTACCTTCTCAGGATTAACCAAGTATCTGTAATTGAAGATACGACCAAGCAAATACTTAAGTGAAACTGATCTTTGCAAACACGCTAGAAGATCTACATAAACCTGCCATATGCCTTGCCAGTTCCTCAGGATTTAGTTTACCTTACTCGCCATCCACTTTTCTAGTATACTGAAAATGTCCAATGCATGCTTTTCAATACTTTCAGATATTAATATTTCTTGGCAGTTCTCTTTTTTATTGTGGTTAATTTTGGCATTTAAGTGCTCATTTTTTTCATTTTTTGTATCCTTCAACTTGTGGGGAGGCGACTTATAAAAAAATCAATTTATAATGACTTACAAAAATCGTTACAAGAATAGAATGGGCTTTTTCAAATATGAATTATGCTTATGTACAAAATTATTATGGTTTAAATGTTGTTCCAGCAGTGTGTTGGGCAAGAAGCAAAATTAGTTCAAATCTTTATAATAAAATTAATTTCTTTCCTCCTTGTTGAACAATGCAATTATCTCATACTCGCTATGTGCTTTCTTTTTTCCTTTCCTTCATCTTTGTATTTTTATCTGCCTTTTTAAGCTAACAAACGAACAGTTCTAATACAACGAAAACTGCAGCACATTCAAAGAGATTAAGCATGAACTAGAAAAAAAGAACATATAAAGCCAGTTTCTTTCAGCCCTTCTCAATACAGACTTAAAGCAAGACTAACACATGGCATTGCTGAAGGTCAGCAAGATATAATGTCTGACTGTACTGAGAAACAAATGAAACTATTCATTGTATGCTGCCATGAACAAATGATAGCAATTACATCAAATGGAAATAATGGAAAATAGTGCAGAATGAACAAAGATAACTTCAGAAATAAAGTAGGGTTACAACTTTTTCATACACATCTAACCATCACTACTTCTATGTAATGTACCTCTCTGTTCATAACATAGACATTATCCAAATGTGTTACTACCTACTCCTGTAACATCTCTTCATGTCAGATATGCTTCTAAAATTGGTGCATGATAATCTATATAATAGTTATACTAACAAAGTGTAATTCATCTGGCTGGGATGAAGTTAGTTTTCTCCATAGCTATGTTTTGGATTTGTGGCTGGACATGCAGATAACACAGCAATGTTTTGGCTTTTGCTGAACAGTGCTTGCACAGCACCAAGGCTTTCTCTTTTTCCCACTTTGCCCCCGTCCCCAGCATGGGCAAGAAGCTGGGAGGGAAAACAGTTGGGACTGCTAACCCAAATAAGGCAAAGGGATATTCTATACCATGTAACATACTGTTCAGCAACAAGAACTGGTACAGAGGAAGAAGGAGGGTGAGGGATCATCTCTCAATGTGACTGATGCTTGGAGAATGGCTGGACATCAGTCTGTTTGTTGGAGGTGGCAAGTGATTTCTTTTGCATCACTTGTTTGTTGTGGTTTTTTTTCCCTCTTCCATTCTTCTATTAAATTATCTGCATCTTAAGCCATGAATTATCTTGCTTTTGTTTTTCTTATTTGCTCCCCAGTCTTGCTAGCTGGGAAGAATAAGTGAGTGGCTGTGTGGGTACATGGCTGCTTGGTTGAGGTCAACCCACCACACAAGGCTATGCAAATGTAGCTTTAAATTTAAATAGTATTCATAGTTTTAGCATAAAATGTTAGAACTCTTATGAGAGAACCTTATGCTACTCTGGAGAGCCCACGTTGACATGCCTTACTATTTTACTTTGCTCTTATTATATTCTATTTGTGAAGCAGAGCTGAGAACCAAACACAATTGTGCAATACAAATTTCCATGTAAACAAAAGGACTGTATTTTTCATATCTGAGAAAGAATATTAGTAACTTGACTGCAAATCCATTTCTTAAGAACGCTGTCACCAAAGAGCTTATCAGCCCTCCTTTGCCTCAGTGATATAACACGTTTTCTGGACAAGATAATACCCACATCTTTAAAACATCAGTGAATGATGTTAGTTGTTCAGTAAGTGTCACAAGATTGAAGATTACAGTAACCAGATGAGTATCAGTGTTTTTTTTGTGCTAGTTTGTTGCGTGGATTTTTATATCTATCCTACCATTTCATCTGACATTGCAGTTGTTCTTGTACGCAAATTTAAAGAACACAGACAAAATCTGTATATCATAAGACACACAGGTTTCATCCCTATATATTTGGAATGCCTGTGTTACTTGGAAACAGGCACGACACAGGAGGTTTGCAAGGGTGAACCTGATATACCAGGGTACATTTTACTCTGAGAAAAAAAATGGTCCTAAAGAAAAACACAACACAAGAAATGGCAAAAAGAAGCAAACTAATATGAATAACAATAGATATTGGCCAAGTAAAATTTGAGAGAATGTGGAAAATGCCTTCACAATTTCCAAGAAGAAAAGGGAAAAAAAAATGATACCATTCAGGGAAGACATAAATCTGACTCTAGAGAAACAGTAAATATGAATATTTAGACAAACATATACCTCTCAATAACTGACACATGTCCAAGGCACATGTCCCCTTATATCCATATGTCAATAACAATTGTTTAATTATCAGTAAGGAGCTCTACATTCATTTTTCTGCATATTTATATTTAAAAAAAAAAAAAAACAAAACACAAAAAGTAAAGGCAAAAGTCACATTGAAGGGGGGACATTGTAGATTGTAATTTACTTTTCCAAAACCAGCTTGAACTACTTGTCTTGAAATTTAATTCAGCTTAACCAAGAGTATTATAAAGCACTGTTTTTAGTCTATGAAATTTTCACCAAGCAAATGTGCCAAATAATACCATTTCTTTTACAAATAAAATAATTTCTGATGAAAAGCAACTGTTCTATGAGTCCACCACTCTCCAAACAAAACTCCAGCTCTAAAAGGATGAACCACAGTGTTGTTTAAAATATATGGCACACAAGGAGGATACCTTTGAAACTATAGTTGAAAAGATCAGTTTCCTTGTGATTACCCATATTCTTTTCCAGAGAACAGTAAAAACTGTTGCTTATTAAGTTTATTTAAAACTGTAACTTAGATTATGACTTTTTACTCTTTAGTTTTATTTCTGTATAGAAATATAATTATATCAACTCCTTAAATGCTTTGACTATCAGTTTCATCATCCACTTTTTGTCATTTGATGCCACAACAAAATAATAGTCCTATCTAAATTACTTCTCTACAAAATTATGGGGAAGGTTATAATCTGTATAAACAAGTATTCTGTATGGGAGAAATCTGGACCAGTTATTTTACAAGAGATACCTGATCATATTTTTACACAAAAGACACAGAAGAGCTGAATTTTTCTTTAAATGCACTCCCTCCATGTGTTAGGTAACTTTCAGAGGAAGCTGATGTGCACATAGATCTAAACTACTAATTCATTTCCTGAAGTACTGCTTTGGGTCCGGATATATATAGTGCACTGGCTACATTACAAAAAGAAATGGCTAACTCCTGCTTCAATCTAATAAAAGTGACCTGAGAATGTCTAATACATCAAGCTTTTCCAGGGATAAAAATGGAAGTGATTTTAATTTATGAAACCTCAGGACTAAAGTCCTATTGCACAGCAGAGAGCAAGAGAATTCACAAAACTAGTAGCTGTGACAAGGAGTAGTAAGAATCACCATTTTGGATGAGGAACCTAAGCCCTATGCAAACTCTGCTTTGGATACCTGAGGTAATTTGTTTATGTGCCCTCCAGACTAATCTAATTAACAGTGATCATGTCTGATAACAAATGCTAGGTTATCCAACTAATGGCTGATGACCATGAACACAGAGGAACAGTGAAAGGTGTAGGAACCCCAGTAACCTAAGAAATTAAAATGGAGCACAGTGAACTGGCTACTCCAAATGCCAGCAAAGGAAAATGATGAGATGGTTGCCCCCGGTGAGGACATCCACCAAGACTGGTAAAGAGGGAAACTTTCTCTCCCTAGGAAGCCATTCACATTAAATGATATGATCAGGATACAGGACTTATTACGGGGGAAGAGAATCAGATGAAAAAGCAGAAAGAAAAGTTGGTATTGTCTAAAACTTATTATGATATGTTCAGGGAAAGGACCAAAGACATGGAAAAGGAGAAGTCAAGAAAGATCTGCGAGGGATAAACATGGGAAGATAGAGAGAAAAAGGGACAAAAGAAACTAGCTGCATGTAGGTTGTTGCTCAGCATGCTTGTCTGACTGAGCCCTGCACTGCACTGCAGCCCATTCTACCTCATTAGCAAATCTATCTTCCATGTGGGTGCACTTTCAGCTCTGAGTGTGTATGTGTGGGAGGCAGAAAACTTTGAGCTGGACTAGCCTGCCAGCACAGTACAAGGTCTGAGTGTCAGCAACCGGAGTGGGACCACAAGTGTCAGTGGCTCACAGGTTCAAGTGCTGCAACTGGGGGAGATGGGAGTGTCTAGGGGTCAGCTACTGCATAGGCTGAGTCTAACACCAGGTACAGGAGAGACTTATAACATGCATGTATGTGTGTTGCTGCAACAGTGGAAATGAAGCCCTCCACAACTGGCTTCCCTAACATAAACAAATATAGGTTTGGGACAGAATATTATCTATGCAGATAAATAACAAGAAAATGTTACGTGAAACCAAAATAGGGTGTCTGAATCATTTGTGGAGAAACACACCGATATGTGTGTTCATGACAGTGAAGTTATTCAGATGTTATACTGTGGTGCTATTCACTTAGGCTAGAGAGAAAAATTACAGGCAATAGCAGTTATCATCCCAGTGTCTTATTAAAAACTAGATATGGATAAATATGTATCTAATTGCATTTCTAGGTAATCAAATTCCTCCCTATATGAAAAATACCCCACAATATTCAATTACAGAAGTTAGTCTTCTTTGATTACATTTCTAGTGTCTTCGGTAATCATTAATCATCCTGCTGCAAATTGGCTGATGGTTCTGGTCTGGAACTTCCCCTTTTATCAATGATTTTGATAGAAAATGTGTACCCTACAAGTGTTATGACTTTCAGGGGAAATTTCAGTTTTGCTAAAAATGTGTAATTTTCTTTTAGAAAACTGTTCCCAATTACATAGAAACAGCCATCCTACAAGTCAAATTGTACTGAAGCCAAAACTAAAAGGTTTTCCAGGCTTTCCAGTCTAGAATTAGGCTGGTGAGGAGATATAGATCCCACAGCTTTCAAATTTGACTAAGTAAGCAATACTTTCACACATCTCAAAACCTACTCAGGAGCAACCTAGAAATCCCGGGAAGCCTAGATGCCAGGTCTGCAATCTGTCCAAGATTCTCCATAGACACAATGTCCAGAAGCTGGGGTTTAAGAATGTTTAGGAGCTGGAGGCAAAAGAGGGTCTCAAAAGCCTAGTTAAAAGGTTGAAACAAAACATTTTTTCTTGAAATACAAATTTAAAATTTCTGTAATGCAGAATATACCAGCTGTTCATTCCACTAAAGAGGTGTTTTTCCCCATTATTTTTTGTTTCAGACTACTGAACAGAATTTTCCATTTCAGCTCTGAGGAAATGTATCTGTTTCTGGAAGATATGAACCTTTCTGATATGAACCCTAAACATTAAATCAGGTTGCAGATCTCCTGCAAGATTTTCCACAGCTCTTTAAAAATTACAGTTTAAAAATATAGTAAGTATGTATATTCATACATACACACACACATAATGTATATACACATACTTACTATATGTATACACCTACATACTATATGTAAACATCTGTGTCCAGTGTCTAGTGGCTGATCCACTTGAATGATGTCATTCCTCTAGGCTACCTACTAGAGTTTTCTTTCCCTCCTCCTCTCCTTTTCTTGTAATGAAAAGCTTTATTTGTGGGCATTTATGTCTGGTTATGGCAACAGTTGCAAATGCACAGATTGAAGAAAGTTTTTTATCCCAGTGGCTAAAGCAAAACAGTTCTGTGTACCTTCATCTGTCACTGACAAGAGATGTGACCTTTTTAGATATAGTTTCTTCATCTGTAAAACGAAAATTATATTAACTTACATCAGAACGTTAACTTAATGTTTTGGAGAAAGAAAGCTTAGAAATCGTCAGATGAAAAGCACTTACAAGATAAAGTAATATTTCTGGTACAAATCAAAATATATTTGGGCTGAATATACTAAAGCAACTGTTTCTAGCATCAGGATACACGTAGAAAAGAGATACCAAATTCCTACTGATCATTCCAGTCCTGCATTAAAACATCTGAAGAAGGTTGCTTGCACTTTTGGCAATCATACTTTCATAATTATATCCTAAATAATCTTGAAGATTTGTAGTAGCTGTACACTTAGATAAATTTATAAATAAGGAGAAGCAAAGAGACCAAAACCTCATTCAGAAGTAGGCCTTACACTTACGACTTTCTAATAGTTTCCATAGCAACACGTTGCAGTATCATAAACACAGAAATCATGGAATTACCACATCTGAGGCCTGAATAAAAGCAGCAGATAGGAAGTCTAAAATACTAATAAAATATAACAGAAACATGGATCAAACCTGCTAAAATAATGAAAACTCATTTAAAACATCTGTAACCATTATTGGCCAAGCTCTTAAAGATTACTTCCACTTGGAAGAATGCCACCCCATTCGTCCACACCAATGCATGGTTTTCACATTGATTTAAGCCATGTTACATAAATATTAAAGGATGATCCCTAAGTCTCTGACAGATATTATTTCAGTTCTTAGACTCTATTATTATTGGCATTTATTTCCCACGTGAATTAAAATAATTCAGGTTTATTTTAATATTTAAGCTATGTTAAAAACTCAAACTTACGATAAAATATTTTGATAAAAATGAGAAAAACTGCCTTGGGCTTTGACATAACTTTTCAACTTTTTGTTTTAATAAACTTTCAATCTTTTAAACACAAATTAATAGAAGTAAACAACAAGAAGAAAGTTAAGAAACAAATTCAGTATGCATTTCCCACTTCAAGAGTAGATGTAGTAATAGCAGTAATAAAAATAAATAATGACAATCTCAAAAATTGAAAATCTAATAGCTACTATGTTGTGCTCCACTGAAGAGAACTCAACAGAGTACAACATGGTTTGACTCAGTCTTTCTGAGATGTTTCCATTCTCAGGTATACAAAATCAAGCTGAGATGTTTCTGGAAGGCTCTTCATAAGAAATTAAGATGAATGCATTTAATCCAATTAATTAAAACAATAGAAATAGTGAAGGCTTAATGTAATTCTTAATGCAATTATTATTTACATCCCCCAAAAAGAGTATCTTCAAACTCTTGCTTCTCTCACTGTAATCATTATCTTACCTTTGTAACTATCTCGTTTTATTTCCAGTTCTTAAGTCTTGCCATTGGTGGTACTTTGAATTTTAAAGGGTCTTTCACTGTATGATTGTGGATAAAAAGAACAACAGTGTCTTGGTCTTATGCTTCAAATTTTAACAAACAACAATAAAGTTATTATTGCTGTTATATCTGTTATATATGTTGTTATATGTTATATGCTGTTATATATATATTGTTTTGGAAGGTAATAGGTTCAGACTTTTAATACAGAACTAGCTACAAAGTTTTTCAGAACAAGTATACCAAGTACACATGCTTGTATATTTGTACAAACTGTTGGCTGACTACATGTCTAATGACAGTAAAAGAAAAAATTAGCTATACAAAGTGAAGAAGGAACATTAGTTCTTTAACAGAGCTCTGTGCTCTGTTAAAAATTATTGATACTGAATTACTGTGCTTATTTCAGAATCTAGTGAACAGAACTATCAGTGAACACCTGTCCACTGGATTTAGTCACTTGGACCATGTCATGATGAATGAGGAAGTGACATTAATCTCTAGAGCTTGAATTTAAGGCTTGGATTCTGGATATACTTAATCCAATTAATAATTTGGCAGTATTTGGAAAACTGTGTATAGTGCACACACTCCCCTAAGAGTTCAGTCCATTTTGTACAGCATTGGTTGCAAGTCTGAAATCTTCCTATAGGAAATGTTTCTATATTTGGACTTAGCACTGGCATACATAATTTGCAATATATTATCATCACTGTATCAACAGAGTTTCAACCCTACTGACTTATAAGTCTTACTTCTCTTAGAGATAAACAGAGAGATCACCAAAGACAAACATACCCCAAAATCTAGAATTACTATTTTCACAAAAAAATACAGGTAGGATTTGTGTTTTATTTTACAACTAATTTTCTCAGTTTTTTCTCAATACTGTAATAATACAGTTTATAACTGAGTCATGTACATTCCCCAGTGTAATACTTTCAAATTATTTTCCTTTGCATTTAATTTCACTGACATCTACTATGTTAATTACTATTTGAATCCAAAGGGGGATGGGAGAATGTGAAGAGGGAGGGAAGTGTAAAAATACAAATCAGCAGCTTTTTGGAGAGTTTTAATAATCAGTTTAAAATTGACAGTCCAAGAGATAAAAAAAGTTAATAAATAAAAAATGTTCTTGCACCACCACATGATATATTAATTAATGTGGGTATGCAATACCTAAACCAAATTTCTGGAGATACCCTAAGGCAGGCAGAAAGTAATATCCAAAATCCTTTGATCCATTTTGTGAAAGTTTGAGTGTACTTTTTGAGCAAAATTTAAACTAGTGCTCTGATCCATGAGCAAAATCTACCAGCCAAAATGCAGGACTCATTTAATTCCTTAACTAACTTTCTCTAGTAAGAATCAAATGTCAATGTTGTCCTTTGGCACAATGGGTGGATAACCCATATTGTCCATTGCTAGTATCTACCTTCACCGAAGCTGAATCCCTGTTTGAGTGTGCCTAATTTTAAAAATAGGAGAAAATGTAAAAATCCTTAGCAAAATACATTGAACTGAAAAAAAAATCCATGAAAAACTAAGCTCCTGTTCACTTCACAGTTTTGTGTGCATGGATGCGCTTTGCTGTACTTGCAGTTATATTTAGACTGGTTGCTACAGCACAACGTAATTTCAGACGTTCTCTGCTATCTTCATTCACTCCTCCCTTCCCCTCATCTCTTCCCCCAGTAAGCATTAATCAAAAACTCTGAAGTAAAAAACAACCAAGCAGCCAATACTGAGATCACTTTCTCAGACAGTGCCACCCTGTTGAATCTGATAGCTACACACAACTCTGAATAAGAGTGAGAACCAGGTCTCAATTCATCATACAGTTTCACTGATAACGCCACATTGCTTTTCTGCAGCTCTTCTGTTTTTAGATTTCTTAAACCATTGATTCTTTAGAAACTGGAATCAATTGCTCTTTTCTACCAAACCAGTGAAGTTCTTCCAATTGAATGACAGGGTGAACCAAAACCTCACTCTCACAACTCTCTTTGGCTTTAAATTGATTTGGAAGTACTCACTATAGCATGAAAAGTGTCCCTTCTCTCACAGTGCCAACTTCCCTTGCAAAGGGATTATGTTGTCTGTTGGGTACATGCTCAGAACAGTATACAAATGACACACAAATGATAACCACACATATTCAAAAAGTATCTGTAAAGGATGATGTGTATAAATGATGATGAACTTCATAGAGATTTATTGTAAAACTATGAACCAATGTTTGTCACAGGCATTTCATCAATTTTACTACTTTCACCAATGCTGAGAATTTACATTTTATCAGTTATGTATCTGTTGACTGATCTCAACGTAAGGCTTATCATCACTCCTTCGCTAAAATATACATCCCTGTTTAGAAAAAAAAAATCAAAAAAACCAAAACAATGAAAAACCTATTGGTCTTAAATTCAGAAGCATCAAATTGTTATTATTATTCACTTACAACTGTGTACAAAACAACAAAGACAGTGAAGTATGAATCACTATAATCATATAAAGAGGATAATACTTGCAGCAGTAATGAGACATATGATAAGGAACAATAGGAATTGTTATTTTACTTGGGAAAAAAATCTAATAAAATAGTCTTTCAGAATTAAATTATAGTCTATTACATAGCACAGAGCTTTTCAAATTTGCAAAACTGCTCTCTTTATTTAATTCACCCCAAACTAGCAGCTCTCATAAACTTTCCAAATTCAATTGCTCCTACCCCAGCCCAATTTTCCCATCTAATTTGTATTAATCCAATCACATCACTGAATGGTTGCCTTATGAGAATGCAAGCCCTTAAGAGAAAAGGGTAGATGTAGTTAAGGTACTTAACAAAGACATAATACTTTTCTTAAAGAAATAAAATTAATAAACTAGAAAACTTTACCTTATATGGAATAAAAAATAGTGAATATTTCTATATTTGAGTGTTTAAAGTTGGTAGACAATATTAATAGACTACTAACACTAAACAGAAACTCAAATTAGTATTCTTTTTCAAAACTCATAGATTTCTAGAAATCCATGAGTCTAGATAAATCATAAATAACAATGCAAAACCAGCTAAGCCACCAAGGGAGGAATATACATGAATGTACATGAGGCTGGGAACTGCTCTAGCCAAAGAAAATTTATAAGGAGACTGTTCAGACACACACCAAGGGAGGCTGCAGTTTTCTGAGGCATGCTTCACCTCAACATCCCACAACAAGAACTTCATTCTCAGGACTCTAAGTCTGACATATGTGGCCAAGAATGACTTAACCATCATTGTTGTTGGTTTTTACCCCCTTCACTCACTAATTCAGTGCACTTGTAGGCCATGTGAGAGACGGTGCTAGAATGTGCAAGAAGCACAACTGTCCCTTTCTGAAGCAGGCAGGAGTCAAACCCAGAAAAAAGTGTGATGTGGGAGCTAGTTTCACCAAAGGTTGTCTTTCAAACCTGAGAGTTTAAAGTGCTTGTGAATGCAAAGAAGATAGACATTCTGCTAGACTCAAGACCAAGAGTTCTCCAGGCTGCCCATGGGTCAGATCAGGCAGTTGTCAAGACTAATGAATGAAACTCAAGGAATGGCTAGTAACATGTTTAGCTTTATGTTTTTATCTTTTCACACTATGCTGCTGTCTTCAGGGGCACAGAGAAGATGGAGGGTAGCAATTAAATAAGAAAAAGCAAAAGACTTCATAGGCATTAGAAACCTGACACTATCACAGAAACACAGAATCACATTGGTTGGAAAAGACCTTTAAGATCATCAAGTCCAACCCTTAACCCAGCCCTGCCAAGTCTACTATCTTGATTATACAATCATAGAATGGCTTGGGTTGGAAGGGACCTTAAAGGTCATCTAGTCCCAAACCCTCTGCCATGGTTAGGGACACCTCCTACTAGATGAAGTTGCTCAAAGCCCCATCCAACCTGGCCTTGAGCACTTCCAGGGAGGGGGCAGCCACAATCTCTCTGGGCAGCCTGTGCCAGTAATCTTGCCACCTTCACTGGGGCTAGAATTCTTCACAGAAGAATTTCTTCCTAATGTTATCCAATATAAATCTACCTTCTCTTAGTTTGAAACTGTTTCACCTTGTCCTATTGCTATATGCCCGTTGCAAAAAGTCCCTCTCCAGCTTCCCTGGAGGCCCCCTTCAGGTTACTGGAAGGCTGCTAGAAGGTCTCCTTCTGCCTTCTCTTCTCCAGGCTGAACA
>VZRW01006080.1:99616-112045 GCA_013398125.1 Aegotheles bennettii | reverse complement strand
GCCAAGTCCTTCTCCTCAGGGCTGTTCTCAATCCATTCTTCACCCAGCCTGTATTTGTGCATGGGACTGCCCTGACTCAGGTGCAGGACCTTGCACTTGGCCTTATTGAACTTCACGCGGTTTGCACAGGCCCACTTCCCAAGCCTGTTAAGGTCCCTCTAGCTGCCATCCCTTCCCTCCAGTGTGTTGACAGCACCACACAGCTTGGTGTCATCAGCAAACTTGCTGAGGGCACACTAGATCCCAACATCCATGTTACTGACAAAGATGTTAAATAACTCTGGTCTCAGTACTGACTCCTGAGGAATGCCGTTTGTCACTGATCTCCACTTGGACATCAAGCCGTTGAACAGAATTCTCTGAGTGAAACCATCCAGCCAATTCCTTATCCACTGAGTAGTCCATCTATCAGGTCCATGGCTCTCCAATTTAGAGACAAGGATGTCATATGGGACTATCAAATGCTTTGTACAGGTCCAGGTAGATGACAGCAGTTGCTCTTCCCTTATCTCTCAACACTGTAACCCCATAATAGAAGGCCACCAAATTTATTAGGCATGATTTGCCTTTAGTGAAGCCATGTAGGGGATGTACCAGTAGTTTGGTCGGTATCTGATACAGGCTGAGAAGCTTCCACAACTCAATTCCCATAGAAAAAGTAGAGGAATGAGATACTAAATCTTCATAGATTGTTTCTTCTCATCTTGATTTTGCATTGTGAATTGGAATGGCTTTTCACTCAGCCATCAACAATGACCTTCATTATAAATTAATTTAATTCAATATAACCATTTAAGAAAAATGAGTCTTATTATTTGCTGCCTTGTTTGTATGATATAAATGACTAAATTCCTTCCTGGAACCAGTTAATGCTTGCAATGAGAGCATCCCTCTGTTAGTACTGGGCCTACTGCTTTAAATCTACACGTTCTTGTAGAGAATATGTTGTATAAGCAAGACAGCACCACTAAACTGAGTCTGTCCCTAAACTCTTTATACAAACACTACACAAAAAATGGATCCAGGAAGAACCTAAATCCTCAAGTTTAGCTTTTTGTAAATGCATATTTCAACTCCATTTAATATGTCTTCTGGAGTCTTGGAAAAAAATGGAATAACAGATCAACTGGGACAAGATAAAAGAATTCATGAAGTGATAACATGGGAAATATAGTCTCTATGTGTGTGTCAAGAAAATGTGCACAATGGCTTGAAAAAGAAGTTCCAATATGTTTTCTGTCTCCTAAGTGAGTAGTTAATATTTCAGTATGCCATTTCTGCTGCTTTCTGCTACTGAAGTAATTTTGATGATTAATAAGCAAACAGTGATGTGCTTACCAGAGTGGTGAAATGACAAAATTATTTTATTATTATTATTGTTCTGATAAATTCTCTTTTCAGTTTGAAATCCTGCAGACATAAGGGCAGTCTCAATACTGATTTAAGTACAAAATTTTACAAGAAATACATATATTAACCCACTATTAAATTTACCCTAAAAAGTCCTTTAGTCCTTTTATGCCAAAAGTCCTTTTAGTCTCCTAAAAGCCTACATATAATGGTGGCTATGTACTAAATATAAGATGAACACTGACATCAGTGTGAAAAAGTCTCAAAAATATAATAATAATAATAATAATAATCCTTCAGTGATTCAAAGGGTATTGTTCTTGGCAAATTTTCTCCTTGGTGAAACCATTAGAGTTCATGATGATATAGGGATGAGCAATCTTCTGTTATTAATATCTCAAAAAACAAGCAGAAGAGAAGTAAGGAAACATCTAAGCATCATACTGCTATCTGACTTAGATCAACACAAAGTTGTAAAAAGCAGAAGCTTTGAATAGTCCCTTTTATTTTTCTGTTATGTTTACCTTTCATCTCACAGTCTTATTAAACATTTCATCTAGGATTTCATGATCATCCAATATCATCTCCTACATCCCTGACTTCTGCCTGGGACTTCTTACACAATATGTGCAGAATCATAGAATCAATCAGGTTGGAAAAAAGATCATTGAGTCCAACAAGGAGCATCTCAAAACTGTGATCCACATCTCTATGGGATCTGGGACAAGTTGTACCTTAGAGGCACTCGTCTCTGTTTTGAATGCAGATTTCTAAATTAGCTTGTGTTCCGACTTCAGCAATTTACCTACTGCAACTAAATGCAGGGAGCTCAGATAAGAGAACAGAGAATTGAGTATGCACATCTGTTCAGCCTACTTCTGAACAATCATATATCATACTATGTCTCCAGGTACAATAGAAATAACAATCTCACATTTTGCAAGAAAGACTGTTACAGTAACAACCAACGAACAGAAAAGAGACTGCATTAACAAAAAATCTTTAGGATGTTAGTGTATCTCAAATATTTTCAATTATCTTATGTATGAATGATATACCATCTAAGATAAAACACTAATGAATGATCAGACTCTACTTTCCTTCCTTTGGAACCTTTCACTAGCAAGGACTCCCAGGTACTTCTAATTTAAGTGGGAGCTGAAAACACACACGGTGTTAATGAAAGTATCAAGTGCTAGTAATTAACAATAGACTTAGGCTTGTATTTGGATGTCTAAAAGGCAACTTGTCCTCCAAGTCATTGCTTAATTATGGTCCAAGCTTGCTGGTATTAAATGCGATTCTTACTTTAAGCCATATTGTAGATATTCCTATAAAAAAGAAAAACAAACAAACAAAAATCTCTAAAATTGAGAGGGAAGAGAGAGAAAGAATAATTTTTTAATTTTATATTTGGGTAACAAGAACCCAATTTGCACAAAAGTCATATACCAAAATAGATAAATTAGTATCAGTTGAATTTTAAAAGCTACACACCTTTTTAAGGGCTTCCTGAAGAATTAACATAGTTCAGAATTCATATCTCAAAACAGAAAATGCTTATCTCTGAATTAGGAAAAAAAATATTTGTAAGATTCTAGTATATATTCTTCATTTTTACAATTCATTTTTCAGCTGCCATTCTCCAAATAATTAAGTTCATTAACCACATTATTAAACTATTCTAACAGATTTAAAAAAAACCAAAACAAAACAAAAAAAAAGCAAACAAACATGAGAAGGGAAGGGTTGAAATCAAATGAATGATAAAGTATCCTATTGCTCATGAAGTTTAGGTATCTGTAAACCTCTGGGTGCCTGCCCATGCAAATGACTGTATAATACTCATGTGTGAATGAGTATGTTTGGTGTGGGAAGAGCTCTTCAAAATCAGCTTCTAAAGTGTTAGCTGGAATGAAATAAATGATCAAGCAAACGAGAAACAGGCAATATTGTCAGTCAGTCCTCCGGGTTCAGAGAACTTAAAACATATGATGATTCTTAATGGCTTGGTTTCCTTGACAAAAAAATTAAATAACTGTTCAAGTCCCTAAGAGATCCATGATTCTCAATGCTTAAAAGCTTTTTAATCTGGATTTGTTGAATTATACGCAGATTTGAGGACTTCGTAATCTTCAAGCAGGAGGATTAATCAGTTAATACCTAGTAGAAAATGTTCCATGAATATACTGAAATACAGGCATGACAGTTCATGGGGAGTTTTAATAAAAAGCAAGACTGGACAAAACTGTGAGGAAGAAAGGCATTCCATCATTTAGCATAATTTACTGAATAAACACTTAAAAAAATATCTTAGGCATCAGTAACGAGTAATAAAATGGGCACTAATTTAATAAAAGGGTTCTTGAAAAATAGGTACTCTAAAAACTCAGCTAAGTGTTCCTCACAGTTACATACCCAAAGAGTCATACCAAATGTCAGTAGCAAAAAAATGTTATTTATGATAATACCATATCCAAACCCAAACTACTCTATGACCTCTGTGTAAATTGTTTATATAAGCTAGCACACCATTTGTTGCACTGCTCAATGAAATAAGTGGTGCAGTTATGATGATGATAACAGGCTCAACAAATAGCACCAGCAGTATACACAGAGATTTATGGCCAGATTGTGCCATTATGTGGCATCTCACATAAGTGGTTTCACAGCTACTGACTACTTAGGAAGTAAGCAGTTGTAGGACCTCTTTTATGTAGATATCAGAATAAGGCTTCTATAAAGCAAACTAATCCGCTATTTTATAACTTAAAGCAAGATATAGCCCCTGTCTCAAATCTGCCTGATGCATTATGTTAAAAGAGGAAGTAAGGGTTATATAGTTACTGAAATTGATTAAAAAATACATCAGTTTTTTCAGAATGTAAAGTTATAACACAAGAAAAGGCCTAGTAAGGCAGAAAAAAAAATTATAAATCACTGATTTCTGGGCACTTAGGATCAATCTTTTTGTGTTTGAAATTGAGTGTGCAACCTTCACACAAGGAGTAAGCAATCTCTTCAATCACACCTAAGGAACAATTGCACCTAATTTCCAAATTAGAAAGAACTGTTTTTACCTGTCAACCTGTCTTTTCCCTAATGATGACAGCTTGCTTTTTCTGTGCCCAGTTTTGCAGTCCTGAGTTAAGTGAAGATCAGAAATGAATGACCTTTGTATTTATCAGTGCAAAGGAAGGATAAGGAATGCTGCAATTCATCTCTGACACAGAGATACAAGAGGAGAAGCAACACTGGTATCTTTCTCAAGAACACGATGATAGATGAAGGTCACATAAAGACCAGTCCTCAAAATAGGAAATATCATTTAAGTCCTCCACCAATTGAAAGAAGAAATTACCCTTGTAACTGTGAATCATAATGAAAGGGCAAGCTGTACTTCAGAAAAATTTCTGTTTCTCTTACTCTCACCTCTCTGATTCACAAGCAGCCCATCAGTTTTGTCCTCCTCACAGGCATTCACACATAAACATCACTTTGCCCATTGTTATTATGCCACTTCTTCCTCCACAAAAAAATCTGACTGAAGCTCCCTCCACTATTATAAAGACTGCAAATAAATTATATTTGTCATGCTTTTCAAAATGATGGAGTTGTCTGAAGTGTGTGCCTAGATGTTAAAAAAAATGCTTTTATTCCTAGTTTTAATTTTAAATTTCTCTGATCTGTTGCAATTAATTGTAAAGAGAAAAATCAGTATTAGATACTTATCTAAAAATAATTTCCTTTTTCTCTTATGACCTAGAAATCTTATTTTTGTATTGTCTTTTTTTTTTCCCAAACCAGAGAGTTGCCATATTTATGCTACCTTGAAAGACATATGGAACAATTAAAAATAAGCACTCTGGTTAAATATCCCCCAATGTGTTGCTACACTAACAGACAATTACAAAAATTATGTTACAACCTTGCTGTAAATATTCAGCAGAAACTGAAGCACACACTATACATTCCCAGACAGAATGTCATAAAAATCTTTTTCTGATTTTACAGATAACTTTTCATAACAAAATTAATACCATTATTCTCTGCCTTTGGGTAAATCACATTTCCCCTTTTTACATTCAGTGTCTTGAAGTTTATTCACTTTAGCTCCTAAACTAAACAGTAAAGAGAAAAATCCCTAACATAAGCATAGTATTTCAACTGTGAACTTTGTGGCTTATTGTGAATGCACATTTTAAACTCTTCATCGATGTTACTATTAAATATTTTGTTGCTATTAGATATCACCTTTCTGTATTCTGTTTGCCTTCCCAAACATGGTTTCTGCCACTATTCCTCAGTTACACTCCAACTAGGAAGCATATTGTATTGAAAAGATTGTTTTATTGAATAACATATATATAGTCTAGAACAAGTACAAATTGCAAATGATGAGCAATTACTAAGCTCAAGGAGTTTAAAAATGTAATTCTGCGTCTGGCTTATATCTAAAATAATCAATAATGTTGAACTATGCACTAGAGTCATAATGATGTAAATCAATACTTTTACTATTATATATATAGCTGAATCTGTACAAACTGTAGAAAAGTCTAATTTAAGACCTAAGTTTTGTAAAGAATTTAGATTATATTATATTTTCTAAAGGGAAGAACACATTTTTAATGTGAAAATGTGTAAATACAGAGTCATCAGTGTACCTGAAATTGTATTGTCTTAATCATGACTAGTATAAACCATTAAACAGTGCTAAAATACTTCATTCTAACTATGACATAAGTGACATAGTCCCCTAAGAAGATTTTTCCCCCAGAAAGATAAATTTTAATTGATTTTTTTTGTCAGTATGAAGAGTTATAGAAAATGATTTGTAGTAACAAAAGCTCTGTAGACTAGTAGCAGAAGATACACATTCCCAAATGTGACTGGTGGATCAGATGCTTTGGAAGTCATGAGTGAAAGAATGTCATTTCAACAATAAAAAACATCCAACATATTATATTACTAATTAGCACATACAGTTGTTCACTAGAAGGGATTGAGATTGCCCTATTTGTATATTTATTGAATGAATTTTATGTTGTTAAGGTTAGGCATGCAAAGATCTGATGAGGGTTTAAATGAGCCAAGCACTGAAAACTGCTAATTTTTGATAGGAGAGTTCATGCTGTTATTACTGCTCCTGACTAATCCTAGTCTTGTTAAAGACAAAAAGCATGTTCTGTCTTGTTTAATTAACACCATCTAATAAATTAAATAATACATACTTGTGGTGAAGAAAGTGTGACATCAGTTAAAGCACCATTGTGAAGTCAGGATTAAAGGAAGAAAAACTAAAGGAGAAAGTCAGACTAGCCATGGAAGTTCTACACCACTCTCACAAAAAGGTTCCTTTTAAAATAATATGTTGTTATATTATTAGTAAGGCAACTAATTTCATATTAGATAGTAATATATTAAATTGAATCTCTAGTGTAAAGCACCAGCTTGATTCCTATTCTTCTGTCAGCATCCCTATTCTTCTCACCCTACCCATACAAAAAAAGGGGTCAGTCTCATGTGAGTGCATCACCGAAAGAAAATGACTCCCATTTTTGTAAGAAAAAACACAGCTATTAATATGGTTGCTATCAATGTTAGGCCTACACTCCCACTTTCAAAGCACACCTTGATGACATTAATCCAGAGTTATTTCACCTGCAGCTAGGGATAAGCTTAACACAATGGAAACTTTTCTAAAAGTCAGGTTGATTAAAGCAGCCCTATGAATGCAAACCAAGCTAAAAATAGGTGCTAAATTACTTTAATCTTGCTATTGAATAGAAACAAACATAACAAAATTAAACCAATTTATATTATAAAAATTGGTTTCTCTAGTCTGAAAGATCAAAAGAAATGGCAGGGTAACTTTTTTATAGGTGTGGGGGGAGAAAAAGGGTCCAAGTAACACTTAAAGGCTTGCTTCATACATACAGTTGTACATTTTGCAGAAAAGAAGGTGTTAAAGGATTCTGTGTAAACAGAATAGCAAACAGGCTGTGCAAACAGCCTATAGTTCTTAAGATTTGGGTTAGGTCCTCTTGAAAAACTTGAAGATGATCAGATTTAACCCTAAAGAACATTAAATCTTAATACCACTGCATGCCTAGGCTTACCCATGCTTGTTGAAAGCAGGTGTTTGCAAGTTATTTGAAACAGCTGACATGTTGTGCCTGCTTACAATTATGCCTGGCAGATAAACCCATCTTTACTTTCAGCCTCCAGCAGCACCCTCAGCACAGACCTCCCCGCCTAAATCACAGCATGGTGCCATGGGGAGAAAGGGCATTAGTCCTGTGCAGTCTCGTAGATACATAAGAATACAAAAAGATGCACACAATAGCTTTATGGTGGTGACAGCATATCAACACACAGACAAAATGCTTCCTAAGAATTGGTCTTTTCTCCCCTAGACTGCTGAAACACCACACAAAAGGATAGCAGCACATAACCCACCTGATTGCCGTTCTCCTTGGCTGACCTGCTAGTGGTCAGACAAACCTTTCAACATATAGACACACATATAGTTTGTTTACTGCATGATTTGTCACGGGGCTACACTGGATGCACATAACACACACAAACACAATGTAAATAATTTTCTATTATAACAGTCTGTGCAAGTGGTCTTTGAATGCCTCTACTGTAAGACCTCTAGATGTCTGTCAGAACTTGAAAAGAAGGGATAGCTGACCACCCTCAAACCAGGGAGACTTTCAGTTATCCCATGTAAAATTCTTCTCTGTGCAGCCCTGTGGTGAACAAATCCGTTATACAAGTGTGGTGAATAAATCCGTTATACAAGTGTGCTGAATAGATCCATTATACAAGAAGAACAACCTCTATACCTTCCTGTATGGCTTCTGCAGGACCACTATAGTGGTCTGGAACAATTCTACATGAAGAGTCAACCTCATATTAGATCATATGCAAAATTAAAGACACATCTCTCCTCTCTTTGTTACCTATGTGCTCAGGTAGGTACACTGAAGTCAGTTCAGCTCTCGTTTAATTTCAGTGTGTGTTAGACTGATGTGTTGATACGAAAAGGATAGTGAAATATCATATAAAACTAGAATTCAACATAAAATCATCCTGAGTAATTCATAAGCTTCAAGGAAAATACCCACAAAAACTTGCATATAATAGACAGATTTCAGGAGGACTTCTAAGAATTAAAAGCATTGATAATGTAAGGGTGTGGCATGCCACTACTGCAAGAGATTGTTCAAAGGCCTTTCAGACATAAAATGGTGAAGCTTTTTGTCTAATAGGCAAGAAATGCTTGAGAACCTAATGATCCTCAAGTAAAAGGAAGAAAACATTGGATCCAAGAGTACAAGTGCACTGCACAAATTAGCATACTTTAGACAATCAGTCTTAAACCCATATAATTCAGTTTCTTACAGTGTTATTTAGTAAGTTCTTAGGTTCAGTTTTCTGTGAGAAGATAACCACACATGTAACCATTTCTAATAGAAAGATTGAAGACCAAATGGCACAAGGGAAAATCCTACACAACTAAAGCACTTCAGGCATCTAACCCCCACTGAAAAAACAAAGCCTTTGTATTGGAAAGACCAGTCACCATGGTCATTCTGAGATACTGGACCAGTCTAGATGATACTTATGTAAGATAAAAATTACTTAAATCCCTCAGACTGAAATCAGGATCTTCTCTTTTTATTAGGATCTGACTCTAAGCCATCAATATGTTCTGTTATTACTGATGTGATTTCTCTACAGAAGTCTTGAGAAAAACTGCAGAAATATGCATGGAGGAAGCCTCCGTCATAGTACATAGTAGAACAATTTCAAATCAGTATGACACCTTGTTATAGCGTGACTGACAATTCAGAAATGCTTCAGATAGGTGAAGCCCTCACTATGTGGCCTATGCACAACCTATTAAGCAGAGTTGCAGAGACACATCATAGAGAATTTTTCACATCAATTAAATGACAATTTAATTGACATTTGACAATCCATCTAAAGTAATTTTGGTAAAATGAAATATATTCTTTATTCCTGCTCCTCTCTCCTCTCTCTCATGATCTATACGTGCAGCTATTATAGTAAGCAACTTGATAGTTTAGGCAAAAATATTTTACATGAAACATCAGGCATGACTGTTTAGATACTCTTTCTAGTGAGACTCCATTATTCACACAGGTACGTTTTTGTTTACCTTTGCAAGAAGAAATTGTTATTGTTGTTTAACTCAATTATAATATTCAGTTGCCTTCAATGGTAAATATTGTCCTTTAATTCCTACAATTATCTAAACTGCAGCTAGAAAATAAATTATATTGGATAATTGAACGAAGCATTCATTTAATAAATCAGAATTTAATTTGGGTATGAAAAGCCACAGACTCTACTGTAAAAGGATAAAAGTGTTTTTACATTCACATGTGTAAATGCACATTCAGTTAGGCAACAACCTTTCCAACAACAGCTATCAATAAAGATAAATACTCAGCTAATTCACTTTAAGATGAGATATCATTAAATCTACATAGCAAATTAATTTAAGAGAGAGGACTACAAAGGTAAAGAGACTTACAGTGTTTGAACTTGCGTGTAAAATGCTGTATGTCTTGAGTAAGTCTGCACTTATAAAAGTTCTCAAAACTTACACAGTCTGGGCCTTTAATGTTATGTTCAATCAACCTCGTGCTTGCTTTCTCATCAGTATAGAATCATTGTATAAACACAGTCAAAAAAAATTAAGAAATACACCGCAAATTCTGCTGAGCAGACACGTTAGCTTCAAGAGAGGACACAAAGTGAGGTATTCAATGAACAGCCACTGATTCTGAATTCCATAAATAAGAATTTTACGTGTTTCTGCACTTATAAATAAAGACTTTGGCATTCTTTTGCTGCGCATGGGCTATTTCCTCACTTTGCACTTAGCTTTGCAGTCCTCCTTGCTGGAAGCTTCTTATTCAGTTTTAATCTAATACTGATGCTCATTACTAAAAAGGCAGGCAGAGAAGTGACAGAAAGAAATGTAGCAGGAACTGAAGTAAGAACACAAAGCTTGAAAAAGATTGCTGTCATCAGTGATGGAGACCAGAATCACATAGCAGCAAATCAACCCATGCAACTTCCTGGGTGCCATCAAGGCCCCTATAGCTTTGAATGAAGAAACTACTTACCCGAAAACTGCCCAAAAAAAAGGAAACACTTTTGAACACTAACGCTGCTGAGAAATCAGCTTGGGAAAGTTTCCCAAGGACTGATAGGCCCTGGAGACGAACCATGCTGTTGAGACTGCAAGCGCTGATACACTCGCGACACCACCTGCCTGTCAGAAGGACAAGGCCATGGGGACACACAAATAACAACAGGTTGTGCAACTTGGATACCATCTAAGAAGGCTGTGTCTGATACATGCAAAGACTACAGCATCATTTGCAGAACTGATGAGAGAAAGAGCTCCCTGAAGTTCTTCCTCAACACCTACCTAGAAACCCATGGCATGCCAGCACAGCCCTCTGCTGCTGGGTGGACAGCCACATTGGCTTCATATCACTCCTCCTGCAAAGTAACTATAAGTAAGAATGTGAGTAAACTGTGTGAGCAAATAAGTAAGAGTGTTGCGTGAATTGTTATCTGCTATTATAATAATGGTTTGCTTTACTCAATAACAGCTTAAGGAATAAAAGGTGTCCTATGCAATATCAGTTGCGATTTGTGTATCCCCTCAACTTGTTCTTCTGCTCGGGAAAAGGGAGTTTACAACACTGACAAAGAGCTAGCATGGTGGCCGTTTGTGGAGATGAAACAAAAAAAAGCAAGACCTTAATGGGCTACAGTATTCCAGGTCTCCAGTAGAGAAGACATTAGCCAAGAGAAAAGCTTGAACAGTGTACTGGCATTCACTGAGCTCCAAGGAAAATGGTCACGCTGCCAAATGTTATTTTCCTAGCTGCCAGTAAGGCTTGGTAAGTCCAGAGTCCTGTGACCTTGGACAAAAATTAAACCCTTGCAGGCACAAGGGTAGATTTCCACAAGAGAAAATGGTGAAGAATAGAGGTAAAATAAAAGGAAATTATGTTGACAGAAGCTGTTTTTGTGGGGCAAACAAAAGCAGAAAAGTAATTTTTCAGAGTTTTGATTACTTGAATTGAAATAAGCTGCTGACTCAACAGCACTGGCAGCAGATGTGTAAGACAGAAAAAGGTTCAGAGAATTTGAAAGAGTAAAATGCAAAATGTAGCTGTTTATTTTCTATTATTCATCACAGATGGCTGTTGAATTGCCTTATTGCAGGTAGTAAAGAGCCAACAAAAGCCTGAAACTAAAACATGAACTTATCTTCCCTTCTCTTTCCCTTTTATATCTATTCTGGCCACATATGATTAGCACCACTGAACTGGATGATCCCAGTCTTGCTTTATCTTCTTTGAAAACCAGAACTGACATCATGCACTTAGCAATGTTTTCAAATGTGACCAGTCAAGTGTCTGAAATTTCACAGTTCAGTTTCTTTCAGTCACAGCGATAATACATTATTAACCACTGCAGCTGCAAGTAAATTTAAAAGGCAGATCTAGCCAAAGATTTTAAATTTAAATCACTGTATCACAACATATGTGTGCAGTTTATTGCATGTAAACATAATGTCATGTACAAATGTGATGATAAACAGCCTCACAATAAGAAATCAGATAAGACCTTCGTCCTACAGCAATACCCCTGCTAGTGAGTACTGTGGGTTGAAGTTCCTATTATAACAAGTGTAGCATTGATGGAAACTATGAGCTGCAATTTTAGCTACAGAAGTTATATTCTTTTATTTCTTCCAGAGAAAATGTTTGCCATATATTAAATCGACTCTTTCTAAAATCTCCTTCATTTGCTCATCCTGTTTGTTTCTCTTTTCTGCTTGACCAGCACTGTCTCAAATCTCTCTCCCAGAGCAGTGACAATGTATTCTGAAAGAGAGTAAATCAATTTAATAGCTGTGCTCACTGCATTTATGGTGCACCAAACAGTTGCAAGAGGAAAATGCAACTATAGAGACAAATTATTTCTTCATTTTAGTTATCTCTCTCTTTTTTT
>VZRW01006080.1:81098-99596 GCA_013398125.1 Aegotheles bennettii | reverse complement strand
TTTTAAATTTTTGCTTCCTGAATTACATGTCTTCATCCACAGAAATTCTGGGGGAATTCTCTTAGGGTAGTAGTAGTTCTATTTGCTTAACTCACATCAGATGTTTTCCCTGAAACTGTATATGACAGAAATTAAGACAAGATATCACTGATTCTGTTAGCCTTTAACAAATGTCAGCAACAAATAATGGAAGATACACTGGACAAGCACTCAAAGGAAAATTTTTTAAAGGAATTCAGGAACCAACTGGAATGGAAGCATGAAAACATTTTTTTCCCTAAATCTTTATTATTATATTCAGATTATACTGTTTAACTTACCGCTTTACAAAGCTGGAAAATCTTTTTGGTCCAAGGTATTTTGCTGTGAGCATATTGGAAATAAGTGAGTATGAGCTGACCCAGGATGACTTAGTCAATCACACGAGTGCAACACTTACGTGCAATTATTACCTGAACATCTACATCAGATGCATTATCTATGCCCTTTCTCCCGAATTTATTTGGAAAAAAAAAAAAAAGCTCTGAAAAGCCTCCTACATCTGCAAACATCTTAACTTCCTACTCAAATCACCCAAATGCCCTCAAATCATATGCAGCCACCATGATCAGAACATGTTAATGGCTTGGCAAAGCCATCTACTGATTCAAGAGAAGAAAGGAATAATAGTAAATTATTGATTTTACCATTGATTTCAGCTTAGGCAAAAAGCAAATATGTAAGGAGCATATCATTACTGAAAATGGTAATTTTCAGTTTGAAATTTGTTAACTCCTGGTAAACTGAATACAAGTTCTGGGCAGATGGAGCATAGCAACAAACTGAATTTAGACTAATACCTTGGTTCTTTAAACCTTCAGAGTCATTTATTTAAAGTAGTTCTTGAAACCAAAAGACTTTTTTCATACTCTTAGGATTGACAAAGGTTACAACATCACAAGGCTTCAGGTAAAACAAGAGATCACAGAATCACAGAATCACTTGAGTTGGAAGAGATCTTAAAGGCCATCTAGTTCAGCTCCCCAACTCCCCAAGATACTCTGGTCTAGTGCATTTACTACTACAAGTTGGCACTTCAAATTTTAATATGTCTTCTGTCTCTTGTAAGATTAAATGTTTTGATTTTGACACAGTAGTGCTCTTTTTAAAAGACAAAATATTAATGAACAATTAACAATATGCATTATTCCATATTTTTTAATTCATGTTAAAATACAAATTGCATATTTCAGAAGTTTGATTTGCTAGTAACAAAAAATACTGGAATTATTTTTTTTTTAATGGACTACAACTGTAAGTTAATATACACTATGAGAAATAAAAAAACAAACTAGTGTTTTGTCTTTCTAAAACCTTATTCTCCATACTTCATTCTGTATCACTACTTAAAATATAAGAGTAAGAATATCTCAAAGAAAAAAAGAATTGGAATAGTAGATGAAACAAAAACTATTAAAAGTAAAGCATTATACGGTAGAGTCACCATATATTTGATTTATTTCATACAGTTCATGCAATGACACGTGATTTTAAAATTACTGGTAGAATAGTAAACATATAACTATAGCATGATATTGTGAACATGCACATCCAGATTAAACGGTTAGGAGATGCAAGAGTTAGTATTTTTACAACAGTGTTATCTAGGTCAAGCACACAGTAGTTTGTTTGCCAGTTTGTCTTATCAAAAACTTATTGTTTCATATTTTTTTTCACACCCCAGTGAAGTGAAAGGAAAAGGCAAAGGAAGAGTTCATGTTTTTGCTGTCACTACTATTCGACTAGACACCATTCCCTGTGTTAAGAGAGCAGATAGATACATTTTGGTAACTGTTTCTTGGCAACAGGATTGAAAGTAAGTAATATTCTTCCTCCTCTCTCCCCCCACACCACCCACCCCCTTTTTTTTTTTCAACGCCACAATGAAGCATACAGCCTGAGAGTGAGAGAGATCATGAGGGACCTGTGGTACTGCAAATTATTTTGCCTTTTCTGTAACTCTTCTTGGAAACATCTTGCTGTTCCAATTTTATCACAATCAATAGGATTTAGGTACCTTTTGCTGCATCCCTGGGTAACAGAACAACAGTAGATAGCAGATTCTGAATCATATTCCGTAAAGAACAAAGTGCTACCCATTCTGTGGATAACCACACAAATTTATCAAAGGGTATGGCAAGAAGGTCATTCTTGTGAGATGGACTTGCGAACCTCCAAGATTTTTAAAAGCAGAGAGAGATACCGCCATCCTTGAGTTGGAGTGCATCTCTCGTGTATGTAGATTAGTTTTGTTTAACTACGAGTTTGATGATTAAAGTCTTGTTTTGTTCGCTAGCCTTTCAAGGCTAGAACTATTCATGGACTGCTACAGAGGTTGCAGAGCCCTGAAGAAACTCAAAGCCAACCATTTGCATTTAAAAAAGCCGCCCTGGTATACATCTAAAAGAATGTAACACAACTTCTAATGTTTTACACTGTCATAAGACCTATATTTACTGAATACTGTTTGAACAAAAATTTGTTTAACAGGTAGAGAAAATTTACAATCAAAGCAGACTATTAATTGAAATAGAAATACCTATCTTTAAATTGAAATTGTGTCAAACATTAATTAAACTGCAGAGAAACTTAATATAATACTAATTACTATCAGTTCTCTTAATACACTTCATGAACATGCCCCATTCCTCCTCTTCTAAGCATTAATAAATACTGTATTAAAGCACTGTTCTAAGATCTTTCAACTATTTGCTCTTCCATACACGTTCAGTTATGTAGATTAATATACATTTTTTGAACTGCGTGAGATGGCATATATGGCTTACAGAATATACTCAAGATACAATTTAGCAATAAAATTAAATAGATTTAATCATATGCAAGCACAAAACCTCTTCAAACACAGTCACATATTTTTCAAACATGAAGACAAACACTAATTTGAAGTAGTATTATCTGTTTTTCACTCAGCTAACATCTTACATTTCCCTCTGCTCTAAGCTCTGTATCCAGCATATGAAAAACATGCTAAGACGCAGAAAATTAGCACTTCCAGAGTGCCATGTTAAGTTACAAAACACATTTTCACTTATTTCTCCCTTTAGCTTTTGGGACAAATACAGCTATATAAAGACACAACTTGGTATTTTTATTACTACTATATAGACTGAAATACAAATAAGAATGATTTTAACTTATAGTTCAGAAATGAAACAGAATGGAAGGTTAGTAGATTAAAAGGCTGGTGTATTACTCTGTAATAATACTGCATTAAAAGTTAACATGTGAGGCTATCCCAGTTCAAGAACTAAACTTTTTAGCATTTAAATGCAATGGTCCTCCATTTGTTTGGCAGACAGAAAAGCTTTTGTCATACTCAGAAACCAAATGAAATGACAGCTTAGTGAAAAACTGCCAAGATTAAGCATAGCTTTCAATATTAGGAAGAACTACTACTACATCTACTGATGTAGATAATCTTTGGCTGATGGACACAGTTGGCATTTCTTCTTTCATACACTCAATTCAATCCCAAATATCCTGATGCAATGCAAATCTAATAGTTGCACCTGTCCTTCTCCAAGAAGAAAAAAAAAAATTAGATTTAAGAGTCATGCAAATCAATGAGGTGAACATCAAGGTATTACTTCAGCTATAGGCTTATTTCAGTACTAGCTGCATAACACACAACTCAAACGTTTTTCCTGCTTTTCTGCTGAAAGGCATTTCATTAGTCTGAAAGGGGAAATCTAATGATGCCACGTGTTGAAATACTTCATCGTCATTTGGTGCTACAGAAAAGCCTGCTGTTTGTCCTCACACTCTTTGCGTAAGCGTGACTGTTTCTCTCTAGTTAACAAATTTTAGCTTGCATTAAACCTTATCAGTAAACATGGCAGTACTGCAAAATCAGCAATTAAGGCCTCAATAGCTTCCACCAATTAGGGCTGTTGTGTGCCAAGAGCTGCAGCAGAGACAGATTGTGCAGCAGGTTTATTAACTCATACTTTTAGCAGCAGAACAGCTACATGCTTCTTCTCTGTCTTCATTAGATATAGTTGTTTTACAGCGACATACCTCACCTTAAAAAACCGAACAAACATCCCAGAAGGCTGTGAATTTTTTGAGAGCTTTCACATCTATGTCAAAGTGACTATTGCTGCTAAAAGTGAAGTGCAACCTATACATTGCTATACCTGTTGCTACACAAACAGCACTTATTTTACTGGTTTCAGTTCTGAACCATCTAAACCAAATTGGTTTTCCACCTCTGTCTCATCATCTCCTACCAGTGCCTTCCCTGATCCCAAGAAATCTGTATAATACAAGTGCTCTTACAGGGACTTTTTTCGCATTGATGACAGTTTCTTCATCAGTTTGGGGGAGAAGGCAACTGTTACAATTAAGCTTTAGAAATTTGCATAGATATGCTAGGCAGAAACCTATGATAAATTTAGACGGAGAGAAATCTTTCAGTGAAAAAAAAGTAACATGAGACTTTGAAGGATAACTAACATTTCAGATGTTAGAGTGTAAGTGCTTTCAGACAGTGACGATGATGTTGTTAGGCATTGCTATTCTCCCCAGCACAGTTTGACAATGATTAATTTGCACTCTAGCACTAGAAATCATGAACAATTATAACTGTGGTCTTCCAAAGTTCTGCGTATCTTCAGCACCTTTTTTATTTAAATGCAGATTAAGCGGCAGGCCTACAAGAAACCATATTATAAAGTCAGATTTCCTTCAGCAAGAGAATACACATTTAAGTCTAAATGTTAAAAAATGTCATTCACTGCATTTGTCAGGATAACTAGAATGCAATATTAACAGCAATTCACATAACAGAGTGCATTTAATATGATCATTAATATTTCAGGCTGATTTTGAAACAGAAAAAGGGAGAAACCAAGATGCGTGTGTAATAAAATTTATATTTCATGAACCTTAATTGCTGTAACTAGGGCACAGGGATTAAAGGCCTATGCCTAAAGGCATCTGGTCTTGAGGACAAAATATTCTATGAGCATTTCAATTTTTGTTTTCAGAAATTAATTTTTAACTCTCCTGATTCTGCAGAAAAACTGAAACTTGAAATCTGTACAAAACCCATTTATATGGGATGCATTCCTAAAATTACTTATCTACCTAGAAGAAGAATTTTGAAAACGGGGAACTCTCTATTCAGCTTAGGTTTTAATAGTATTTTCTGGTATTGATTGAATTGTACATAACTGCTGTAACAAAGGACTGAATAAAACTCGATCAAAATTTTCATTGCTATGGTGAGCCTTGTGGCTGGCGTGTAACACCTGCAAACATACACTTTCAGAGATATTTGCACAATCAAGGGCAGATTTGGCCCTCTTTAGCAGAGATCTTTCCTTTGTATTTGTATATAAATTCAGCGCAAGCTCAACTTAATGAACAAACACCAGTGATGATTAAAAATTAAGAATCTCTTGGTAATTATGCATTGCTAGTTGAGCTTCTTCCATTTTCATTATTTCAGTCATGGCTATCCTCAGAGCTATACAGGCAGCTATGTTTTGTTTTAGAGCTCTCTAAAGTTGACTTCAAAGGGTAGAAAGTAGCATTACCTATTTCAAATCCCCTGATTTCACTCACTTCATCTATTGTACATTCAGCTCAGCCATGAGCATCAGCAATAGCTCAACTGTAGCACTACTGTGGGTTAGCTCAGGTCAATGAAAATCAATATAATTTACAACTTTTTACATTTTCCTAGACTGAAAAGCCTGACATAACTGAAGGAGGCTGTATGTTTTTCTACTGGCAAGTAGATATTTGGCCCATTAGCTCGACTCTTTTGAATTAGTACAAGTATATCAATTAAGTATATGAGGAAGTGTATCTGTTCATTTAAATGAGAACAGGTATTTACTCTTTCTAGTGATTTCCAGATCATAGAAGGGAAGAAGTGTGAATTTTGCTACCAGAAAACGAATCATTTATCTACAGACTGATCTAGGAAATGGTTCAGGTAAGACAGGGGTGGGGAAAAAAAAAAGAAAAGAAGGATTATGAAGAATTGAACAAGAGGCATCACCTCACTACAGTTTTGATTTCATTTTTGCTCAGATTGCAGTGGAGGAGAGATCCACCCAGAATATTTCTTTTAGGAGAAATTACTATAAGCCACAGAATAACATTTTACATAAGCACAGCAGAAACAACAGATTTGTTTGTTCAGAGAAGAAAAAAAAAAACAAGATCACTGGCAAAAACTGTTTTCTGACATGAAGAGCTCTGGCAAAAACACCTCCAAAAACATTCTGAAATGTATTTAACCTCTGGGTTCTCTTAGGACATAAACTGCATTATGGTATGATCATGTCAAAATAATGTGTCAAAATCATGTAAAAAATACTTAGAAAAGTAAATGTGTATGTTTTATAGACTTCAATTTTCTCCTTCAATTCAAGAATTCCCACAACAATACATCTAAACACTGTAGGTATATTATAATATAAAAGCTGTTAGAGTAAAATTTATCCTCAAATAAGTACAGTATGAGGCCTACCAGTATAAACTTCCCTCTCATTCTCCATAAATCTCACGTAATTCTATTCTATGGCTTCTCCACAGATTCCTCCCTACATCTCATTGTGTGGCTTCAGTTTTCAAAGCACCTCAGACACCTAACTCTGATGGTTTAACCAATGTTCTCTGCTGTCTGCTAATCTGTTATCATCAGCTACAGATCCCTTTCATGATTTGTAAATATTTTATTCATGCCAATTGATTAGGAAGTGTTTGAAAACAATCATCTCTAATGAACCTCTACAGGTGTTCAGACCTGATCCTTCAAACAACCTGAGTCTTCTGAAATGGTAGTGACCCAACAATACCCTGTTTGGCCTCTGTGTCCTGTGCAAGTTCTGTATCATGCAATGGATTAGATTCTAGAAATAGAACCTTTGCAGTAGCATATCTACTCTACCTTTAAAGAATAACAGTCTTCTGGTTTATAAGAACTCTGGGACCATAAAAATAATTACATTCCTGTTTTTCTGCAATGACATTAGAATAGAGCAGCCTGCTTCTTTTCTTTTGCTCTTTATTCCTTCTGCTATATTTTTAATATTTATATTTATATATTTAATTCATCTCATGCCATTATCAGGAATAACCATTGCCAGAGATTCTGTTCCAATAGGTGAAGTTAGATCTTAGAATTTGTTACTCTGCTTTTTGCAAATCTTACTTTCACTAATTCACACCAGCTAAAATTTACATGCAAATACAGAGTCACTGCTGAGAAACTTTTTGCTTGTTACACAGCTTTTCCTGCAAAAATGTTTGATCTTATGACTTGCCAGAAGCAATTAAAAATGTACCTACACAGAACAGTGAGATGTAATGAAAGGAACAATTACATACATCAGAAACAGCTGATCTAGTTCATCTACACGTTTGCACTTACAGCCAGAAGTGGGATATTTGACTATTTTTAACATTTCCTTTTCTCTTATTCTTCTTTCAAATGGGTCTACATTAGAACTGTCGTTATTAAAAAAAAATTTAAAACTTGGGATTATTCAATGACTGGAGATACATAACATGATGAAAGAACTGGGTTTCATTAAACACATTACTACCTAAGTGTGTAGACACTGCATAAACTTAAGAGTATATTCAACCAATAAGTAACATATTAGCAAAGTCTACCCAGTATCCTTTCAGATTTTTGAATTGAGCTGTGATCTACTGAAGAGAATACAAATCTTTCAGTAATTTCAAAATGCTGCAGAAGATATTTATTTTTTTTAAAGGCAAACCTGACAATACTGGCTGTTACAATGCCTCTACTGAAAGTGTTTGTGTTAGCATTACTATTCTGGACAAATCATAATTTTATTAACTACCTTTTTTTTTAACTTCACACTTTTTTTTTTCAATAAACACTTCTGTAGTTACTTTTTTATTGCACATATTGTGTAGGCAACTTTCCTCAAGTGACAATGCATTTCGTCATCTCTAGACTGCAAGCAGAATCAATTGATTTATCCTACAACATGCACAAAGTCCCACAGACCTTCCTCTATGAGACCACGCAAATACATCCTTCCTGTGCTGAGCTCTGAGATACAAATGGCTAAAATGCACAACTTATGGCTAGGAATTAGTATTACATAGCAGAAAATTTCAGACAAGCCTATAAGGTAAGGGTTTTCCAAATTGTTTTGTGGAAAAATATACTTTTTAGAAATTTTGGAGATGAGAAAAATCTAATGTCTTTTCAAAATCCGACCAGTGATATGCTGCACTAGGAAAGGAAAAAGATGATGTAGTAACATATGTAACCCTTCCACCTACGTAAAATAAGATTGTTGTATTGTCTGACATTTATTTGACAAATCTGGCTAATTTCTGCATGTCTGGTGTCAGAAATTTACATCCACAGTTGCAGACAAGTAACCTGAGCAGTTACGAAATTGTCTCATGGTCCATGCTCAGTTTTCAGAATTGCTCTGTCAGTTAAGACATGAATAATTGTATCTTTAACATTTTCAATATTTACTTTTAAAAATTAAACCATTCAAGACTAGATTTTATGCTACAATTCTGTCTCAAATCAAGCAAAAGAGAGATAAGGACTATCAAAGTTACCAGCTTCATATTACTTGCATTTCTGTAAGCAATATCTGTTTCTAAGATGAAAATTGATGAGCAAACATTTCTATCAGTAAGATCTGGGGGGGAAGAAAAATATTTCTTTTCTTTACATACAAAAAATTAAAATAAAACTCAGATCCCTGAACAAATCCTGACTGTAAAAAGAGACATTTCATAGAAGATTTCAATGAAATGTATTTTCAAACCAAAAGTAATAGTTTTCATGTAACATTAAAATAGACAGTGACCTTGCCTGAGCAGGAAGGTTGGACCTGATAACCTCCAGAAGTCTTTTCCAACCTCAATTATTCCAGGGTTCTGTGACTCAAACTATTAAAAATAAATTCTGAATTATTCTAATGTTTTCTATACAGTGGTAGCATCTAATAACAGTTTTGACCATGATCAGTGGCTAGCCAACCTACATAACTAAAAGGAGAATTTTTCAAGTGTATATGGTTGAAAGAGACCAAATAAAGAAGAGGTAGATCAAAAGAGATTATATTCATTTTATAGACAGAAAACTTAAGCTTAGAAAGCCTACTTCCCATTTACACTAACAGCATTCTTCACTTTACTAACATTATAAGGGGCCTTTATTCAGCTTTAAATTTAATTTATGTAGTATACAGTGGGGCTTAGTATAATTGAGAATAAGGCTGGAATAAATCAGAGTGTTCAAGATTACAAATTACATCTCTGAAAAAGACTAAAATTTAACTCTTCTCATATATAGTCCAACACTTAAGCACAAAGATTTCTGTCTCCTAGAAAGAGGGTATGTCATTAACAGTGCCCAAAGCTCAAAAAAACTTACTATAGTTTAAAATATAAAGATTACAAAAAAAAATCAAACAAAACAAAACATCAGTAAAACATTTTATTTTACTACTCTTCTTGTGACAACTGTGGAAAATTAACCTTCTAGATTTGTTGTTAGGATCCTGTTGTTCTTTTATAGACATACATATATGCCCACACAAATGTTTTTCTCTTGAAAGGCAAAGCAGCACGCATTTCTTCTCACTCACAAAAATTCTCTCTCTATGTATTTGTATCTCTGTAAGTCTGTCTTTTTAGGATTATCAGTAACAGCATACATGGATGCAGTTCAGAAAAACTGACTTTGAGAATAATAATACCAAGCATCGAATACCTCTTTTCATACTCAAAGTTCAGAATTTCTCAGATATGAACCTTGACCCATCCCAAGTGAAGAGTCTCAATCTGTCTCAGACAGTAGGTGAACACTGTGCAACTTTAAAGCAAGAATCACTAATATACAAGTAGACAATATTTCGTCTTCCATAATCATTGGAGAAAATTATGTTTATCAAGAATGCTATCATGAGAACCTGAGAACCTTTGGGGTCTGCTAGAGGAGTCAGAAAGATCTGAATGTGTTTAGGAACTGAAAACACCATGCACTGAACAGCTATAACTTGCTTTCGTTGTGCCAAAAAATCCTTATTCTTTTTCTGTTCTCGTATGGAAACTCCACATCCTGCTGAGGTAGTCATAGAAACAGTTTAAAAGTACAGTTTCAAGAAGAAAAATAATTACCATTCAGGGAAAGTATTACTATTCCAACTGCATCAACAAAAATTACTTTCATCAGCAAAACAATTTAATTTGAAAGTACCTTATTATCATCATACTAATCTAGTGATTAATAATTTAGTATATCAACTTCAGTTAAAATGGAATTTTTCTCCATTCTTAGTTAAGCCTCATATTTTATTTTTTCACATTCTCTCATCTCATTTGAACTAGATAATACTTTTACTGCATCAGGTAAATATTTTATCAAAGACTGCATTCTCTACAAGTAGTCAGATAAATAAGAACACAAAATTAAAAGCAATTATAATAAATAGAAATTATATTTATCATAATAATGCCTAAAAGACAACCACAAATGTGGTCTCCTCTTTCTAGGTGCTGTAGAAAACAATAATTATGACTACACCTTCAGAAAACCATTTTTTTTTATTTTGTATGAATTCACATGTTCTTTTCTCTTTGCAGGAAAAACAAATGTTTGCATGGCAAAAGAGAATATACCAATTCACTTTGAGAGCAAAGAATGCCAGAGCAACAGTGTCTAAAAAAATATCCCAAGGACAAAGAACAGAGAGTATTACAAGCATCATGAGCTTCTTGCTCAAAACTGCCCCTAATTTGGTTCTACAGCAGTGAAAAACATTTGATATTCGACTTTGTTATGAATTCTTTTTGAAATTAACAGGTAGGGGAGACTCATTGAAAAGTCTTTCCTCCAGTAGGCAGACAGCATGCAACTTTTTTCCCCAGATGTGGTCAATGCTGTGTGTTTCTAAGTCCTTACTGACATGTTAATGAACACAGCCTTTCCAACTTTCAGTCCAGATAAACTGGAGATGATGAGGACCAGTTTGGCAGCTGAACAACAGAGAGAAATTAGATCAATCTTGAAAAGATTTACACACTTTCATTAATTATCTTCCTAATTTATGTGCATCTGAAGTTAAGATTAATTCCTCTGAAGGTCCATTTGCATGATCTTGTAACCAGCCTCTCACTATGATGGCAATTACATTTCACACATTACAACTGTTAAAAAGTTGCAAAAATATTTTACAGTGGAGTTCACAGAAAGTAAGTATATTTCATCAGTAACTTACAGATTGGATTTTTTTTTCCTGAATTTCTAAGTAGAATTAAATACTGATACTCATCTTAAAAACTCTTCACAGTTTTAGTCCCAGCTTTTTGAACAAGACTCTGCCGGTCCTAGTCAGAAAGAATACTATGAATCAGCCAATGTAATTCTCTAATCAGCTGAAAATCTCACTTTTTCTGAAATCTCTTGACTTGAAACAGGTTTTCAGTTCTAGTGGTTTCTTAGCTGCACTAAACAATCATGCAAATTTTCTTCTCATACATGATGCATAGGTATGTATTATGAATAGTAAATAAATAAATAAATAAAATGTTTATGTGACACAAAATTGTTAAGATACCGTTACAGCAAACCCTAGTCTTCCTCAACTCTTCTTTCTAAGTTTGCAATTTTGTCCTACTGTATAGAAACTTTTTAAAATATTAAAATGTGTCCTTTTTTATCTTTGTAGCCCTTACTAAAGAAATTTGACAAAGATGATCAGAGGGCTAGAACACCTCTCCTGTGAAGACAGGCTGAGAGAGTTGGAGTTGTTCAGCCTGGAGAAGAGAAGGCTCCGTGGAGACCTCATAGCAGCTTTCCAGTACCTGAAGGGGCTACAGGAAAGTTGGAGAGGGACTTCTTACAAGGGCATGGAGTGAAAGGACAAGGGGAATGGTTTCAAACTGAAACACGGTAGATACAGATTAGCTATTAGGAAGAAATTCTTTCCCCTGAAGGTGGTGAGACCTTGAACCAGGTTGCCCAGAGAAGTTGTGGCTGCCCCCTAGAAGTGTTCAAGGCCAGGTTGGATGGGACTTTGAGCAATGCGGACAAGTAGGAGGTGTCCCTTCCTACAGCAGGGGGGTTGGAACTCGATCTTTAAGATCCCTTCCAAACCATTCTATGATTCCATGATATTTCACAATATTTAGAGTTGAACTATGCATTTTATCTGGAAAAAAGTTTTCAACAAAACAATGATTAATTATAATAATACACCAGTATATTTTTGATTCTTAGAGCTGCATTGCAAGTTGAAGATACTAAAAATAATTGTGAATGTTGTGCTGCATTTTGTTATTTTAAATATAACACATCTGAATGGCTACAGTACACAGTAAAGTACCCACATTTTGGTTCAATAACACATTATTATTTAAGGAACAGTGAGGGATATAAATCAGCATCTATACATAGCATTTTTCACCAACAAAGAGAATATTTTACATTGCTTGCTATGACTGCATACAAGTATATTAACTATATCTTGACATCTGTGAGAAGCTGTTTAGCTAGCAGATCTTTTTACACAAACCAAGATAAAAGCCAAACTTTCCAGGATAATGTAGACCCAAACCCCATTATTTGACTTAAAAACAAACAAAAAAAAAAAAATAAAAATAGAGCATTTCATAGCAAGCTTTTTTAGAAATTTCTCATTAGTACCTATATAAAATGTATTCTCTATACACAGCCATATATATAATGTATAACTAAGAACGGATTCCCATATGCTGTTGCCTGAATATGTTGTTGCCAGGCGACCGCTATAAAGCATTTTGCACTGCTTGCAAAAATCTTAATGAATGATTCGAGGCGAGATTATTTCTAAAAAACTAAGACGAAAAGTCACTACTGGAATGACATGAATAATTCCTTGTGTATTTCAAGGATTCAGGGAGAATGTTCCTTCCGTAATTTCTGACTTGAGAAAGGACAACTCCTCTGAATAGGATTTGAAGGGTATTTTACAAGAAGGAAATTAATTTTCTGTGCATGCAGCTAATGTTACCGCCTGGACTCTGAACCAAAGCCACCAAAGTTTATGTGCTCCTTCAAATTGACTTCAGGGTCTTTTCATCAGGTCTTTAATGTCCATCGTAGGACAAAAATGACAGACTCCTAAACGAAAAACCAAAAGGCCTTCACCTCACAGGAGATACAAATAAACTCTCAATAAAATTTTGCCATCTCACAATACGCAAGCGAGAGAGGTCAAGTCTACAAACACTTTCGTGTGTAATTGTCATACAGCTAAGGTATAATCTCACTGAGGCTAATAATACTACACACAAGAGTAAAAATAGAATCACCTATAATCCACTGATAGCATGGAAGTGATATGCGATCTGCAAAAGATAAATTATTTGTCCCTTTAAATAAGTGCCATCCATTTCAAAATTAATAGAACTTGGGCTATCAGACCTCTTGAGAATTGAGGTGTGCAAAAGCAAGTGAAGAAAAGCAACTAGGAAACACAGAAACTCAGAAGTACTTAACCACAAGCCTGGCTCACAAGTTTCTTTAAATGCAAACATTAGCATAAAAAATTGATGGACTTTTTGTCTTTGTTTATAATGACTGCAAGATATTTCTTTCCATTTCCTGCACAATGTGCTTAATCAATAAGAACTGGTCAAAAGCTCAAAATTATTTTTATTTCCATAATGACCAAATTGGAAATCCATATATTTTCCATTTAATTCTGCAAATCCATTCATGTAACTGCAGCAAGAAAAACTACTGAAAGCAGTAATTATTGGTATTTTACATGATACTTTCAGTCTTAAGTAGTAAATGTGACTAGCTTCTTTAATGGATTACAGAGAAATCTTTTTAATTCCATACCTCAGGTTGTCTTGAACCAGAGTGAAAAAGGAACTCCTTTACACAGAAGGAATCTGGCATCTAAATCCTGTCAGTTTGGAGCTTTATCAAAATTAAAATAAATTAATTATAAATGGAAATTCAGTTTTTAAAGTTTCATTTTAATTATTTTCAGGCTCTGAGACATAATTCATAGTTGAGGTTATCTGTCAGGATGCAGTTATAAATGGCATCTCAGTGCTTTCAAACAGATTGGGCAGATTTGCCATAGTTAATAATATAAAATAATCTATGGAAAGGATATCCATTCCAGGCTACAATATTTGCTTGGGCTTTTTCATTTGTTTGCTTCTTAGAATATACTAACGCAACTCAAAGAAATAGAAGAACCTTTACTCTGCCCTCTGTATTCATAATTACCCACTTGCAAAGCCGCTGTCATCAATCAATGTAATCTCAAACTCAGGACATTTTGCAGATCCCTTTGCTTTTTTCATCCTAAATATATACACAATATCAATTAAAAGAAACACACTGCAATATTTCAAGGGGAACCAAACTGCAATCAGGGGTTTGTATTCATAGCACTGTTAGTGCTGATTGATTGAAGACAGGATTAACAGCAGGAGAAACACTATGTTCATTTCCAGAAAAGGTACCTGTAATGATCTAAAAGTATGGTTAAAAAAAGGGGTTTTTTACATGGTAAAACTTTTCTTTTGGTGACTAAGAGCAACCTGTTATTTAATACTCAACCAAGACTGAGTGGCAGGTACAATTTTCTCTTTGGATAGCACTATTAGACTATAAGCTGAACCACTCAGGAAATAAGTCTACTCAGTATGTGGAAACATATAAAACCCAGTATTTATTCACCAACTGAGTTAAAATTTCCGTTAGATAAGATTCTTTTGTTCTGAGGCCAAGGCATACAAAAAAAACCCAACCAAACAACCAAAAAAACCCAACCAAAAAGATTATGACTTTGAATGTTGATATGGGTCAAAACACTATCGAAGTGACACAATGCTCATTTTTAGACTTCCTAATGTGACATCAAATTGTTTTTCTTCTAAGAAACAGCACTTCAACAAGGCATGAAATCCTTGCATTTTAGTTTATTAGGAGGCAGCAAAGGGATTCATTCTGCTACAAAAAAAGTTTCAGCCTATGAGCACAGCCAGCGCAGTATAAAATTGTGTCATATGAATTTTAATGCGACACAAGTATGAAAGATTCCAAAAGAACAAAGGCAGCATAGTCCTGCTCCACACTACACAAATGACCTATTCTGATCTGAACAGCACACCACATTACAATCAAATTTATTTCAAAGGAGGGTCGCACAGGTCAAATGTAATGGCTGCAAGAATGAGGTATTTCCTTTATGTAGTATTAGAGAAAAGCAAAATATCAAACAGTGCATGAATGCCAGAGCACTGAAAAGAAAGGCATATTTAGGCTGTAGTGAAACAGATTTTTAAAAGTTGTTTCAAATACAGATATCCCCACTGACTACAGTTTTTAAGTTTCAAAGATACTTGCAATGCCTCAACGAAGATGTCATGTATACATGTGAGATTGTCCACTACATAGGCTTTAATATATATTTAAAATTTCAAGGCACCATAGAAATGTCTTATACACAGCTTGTGTTTAACAAAATTAAGGAGATAGGCTAAGTGGTCTAACTGGCTGGATGTTGTTTCGCAGCCTTGACACATCCATGGCAGAAACTGTGATATTCCCAATGGAGGCAGATGTCAGATTCCAACAACAGAGAGGCTAGTAAAGCTTCTCCTTTTTTCAAGCTGACTATCCAACACTGCATCGAAAGAAGCTAGTTTAACAACACAAAGATACCAGAACAATGTGGTTGAATTGAAAATACCAGACTGTACAGAAAATATACAGAAGTCCAATAAGACGTAAATCCAATGGTAAACAAGCACTTGATGATTATGGTGAAAAGGCAGCAAAAGTCTTGATGATCAGGTATCACTAAACAAAAAGCCAGGGCAAATTCTCACAGTAATCCTTGGCATGTATTCCCATCAAGACTTGGGCCTTGCCTTTCACTTCAGATTACCTTTCTGACCAGAATCACTTATTGATGGCAAAATAGCTCCATGTCTAACGGCTTCATTCGGAATTTACGTTTGTCTGTCCTCTGTGACTGGAGGCAGCACTCACCACACACTAGGAATCCAATTTGCATCTGTGTGGGGAGTAGGTAGCCAGGGCAACAAGTACTTAAAGCAAGGTATAGCTGTAGTAAGTCAGAGGTAAACATGTGATACCTTGCAAAAAAAAACATTCATAAAAAGTTTCCATTTTACAATGTACGAAAATCAATAAAAGGAAGTAATCGGAAGATGACCTATGACTTGGGTTTTTGAAAATGAAATTCTTGGAAAACTAAATTCTACAGGAAAGTTTACCCCATGTCAAAGGTGGTTGACGTGGTTTTGGTTGTTTGTTTTTTTTTAAATAAATTGAAATATGCTATGTGATTTTGTTTTATGGTAGTATGTCACTCAGTTTTACCTGAAGCTTCACAGGTTTCATTATACTGAATTATCTTACATTTGATTCCCAGCCAGGGCTCACTCAGTCACAAAACAAGACAGAATAAAAGCTGCATTGGAAGAATTTCTGTAATGAGTTGGCTACCAGCCTAAAGGTTAGAATTAGTTTTATTGCCCAAGTCTAGCACTAAAACTGGCATTAGTCACCTTGGCTCTCCAAGTTCTAATCAATCTACTTTTCAGGAGACATTGAAATAAAGAATGCAGACTATTATGACGAAAAAAAAAAAAGTAAAATAAAATCAGTAACTTCCAATGTATAAGAATGAAACATAACCAGCAAGAGATACAATTCTATTTACATATTTCAAAATTATCTTAGCCTCAGTTTCCAGAACCCATAGCTCTCTTCCCTCCTTTCAATATTTTTGGAGGTTAAAAATATTCATTTTTTTACCAGACATTTATAGCCCTGAAAATTGTTGTATTCACCTACATGATGACAGCTCTAGTGTAATTCATTAAGGTTTGGACTTGGAAATAGACATAAGAGACAAAATACAAACCTTTAATGTTTCACTTGGTGAGTAAAAATTGCATTAATTTAGAAAATCAGTCACAAGAATCCAATTAGCTATGGATATATACACACATAGTCATACCTTTCAACCATCACACTCATTTGAATTTTGATGCTATTTTCTATATAATATAATCCATTCTACATTGTACTTAATAGATTTATTCAGATGTGCACCCCCTTATGTCATATTTAAGCTTATACTACCACCTGCCTGAGGCTGTGTAGTCTGAATCCTCACCCACATACACCTCTTCAGAAGAAAATCCTCTACAGACACTGTATGAACTGATTCACTTGTGCTTAATGTATAAGTATGAAAATCATTCTGACCATGAATAATAACCACTCAAAAAAAAAAAATGCAGTTATGTCCCCCACCAAAAAATCAGATTAATGTCTTCAAAACAAAATATTCAAGCTACTCAAGATATGCTGCAATGAAATACCACTGTCTTCACAATTTCATTTTCACAAGTCAGCAAGTATCCAAGATTACTGTAATATGTTACATATATGCTATATACACAAGTATATAAAAGTATTTGCATATATAGATGCATATACATAATTTTACACTTAAAGGACTCTGAGATACCTTCAAATACAGATTTGCAAATCAAATAGATTAACTCTGCTCCCAACTACCAACATCAAGGTGATGTGATACAATCATCTCACTGCTTTGTGTTGGGCCCATCTAGTAACACTGCTGAGCTGAGGAAAACTGATGAGCAAAGGTTAAGCAGAGGACTGCAGAAACAAACTAAAGCTTAGAAATTGCTACTTCAGACAGACTAGTGCTTGACTGATGCACAGAGTGACACGGGCAGCAAAATCATTAATAAAAGCATCCATTCTCCTTGGATTTACACCATCTCTCAAACGTTTGGAGTTGGCATTATTAAGGATTCGGACCAAACTCTCTGTGCTCTTTTGGAATTAAAAGACCTGCCAAAGCAGCAAAGTGCTCCAAAGGTCAATTTATGATTAGTCTCCCACCACCCTTCACACTGTGTCTGCAAGCAAAGCACAGCACCTGGGGGGAAGGGGGGGAGAAGAAGGAGATAAATATTAGCACTGTGATAAGCTTTGGAGGAGGGAAGATTTCACATGGCTCCTGCTCTGTTAAGTTTCAGGGGAAGCAGGGAGAGGCAGCCCACCTTCCTGAAGGAGGTGGCAGGTGTGGACTCTCCACTTTTTTGCACACTCAGGGTAAAAAACAAGAGTGAACCTAAAAAAGAACGTCAGGCCTCCTCCCAGCCCCAGCCAGGTTTAGGCTCAAGCCCACAGAGACCCTGGTCTTTTGGGATTATTGGCAGCATCGGTAGCTGTGCAAGCAAGCACAGACCTTGAGGCTTCCATCTCTCCCGTCTTCTCATTCTCTCACACACAAAACGTAGTAGAAAGCCCAAACTGACGAGACCCGGGAGCATCTGAAGTTTAGGAAACCCTGGCCCCTGCATGCACTCTGCTCCAACTTCGCTGCCTTTGCCTCG
>VZRW01006080.1:50003-80016 GCA_013398125.1 Aegotheles bennettii | reverse complement strand
GGAGCCCGACTCCCCGCCTCCAGCGCCGGCCCTGCCCGCCGCCGGGGGTCGGGGCCGCCCGGGCTCGTGTCCCTGCGGGGGTGGCGTGGGTCTCCTGAGCCCGGTGTCGGGTGGGGGTGAGCCCCACAAGCGCCCCGGGCATGGCGCAGAGCTGGGGCCAGGTGCTCTCCTCGGCGATTTTACCCACTTTTCTCCAGGCTGTCAGGGCGCTGTGGCCGCGGAATCCCCCGCTCGGGTGGCAGATCCCTTCGGAAAGACGGCCCAGGAGGGCATGGCAATGCGTGGGGGTTCAGGAAGCCGCCTAGACGCCCACCACCAAACACTGCAATATTGTATCGATACAGCTAACTCAAGGAAACAAACATCTAAACTGCAAAAGTAACAAAGAAAAAAAAGAAAAAAAGTCCATGTGAACTCGCAAAAGGAGGTGTCACACATGGACATTCCGCACCCTCCACATTCACGACCAAGTCTTTAATTAATTATACTGCTCCTTGAGGTGGATCTAGCAAAAAGAATGACTTCTAAAACAAAACAGATAATGTTTAGAAGAAAAAAAATATGGAACTGGCTGGTATTTGCTTTAGTTACGTGGAAAACAGGGATGGACAAGAATGAACCTAAAATGCTTGATAAAAGTACAAATGTATGTGATTGACAAGAGTGCATTACTATTGTGCTATAAAAATGTACTTTATAAACACTTTCAGTGAAAAAAGTTTGATTTTTACAATAAGCTTAATAAAAGCTTCATAAGCTCTTTTCCTAGGTATCTGCTTTCTACTGCACCATTGCCCTGGAATTTTATGAATCGAGAGTTTGCAGTATTCCATTTACTACAGACTGAGGCAATGAAACATATTTATATTGTTGAAAGTTTGTCAGATTGATTTCAGATGTTCAAAATCAATAGACAATACGCTCAGCAAATGGACTATGAAGTTTGTTGTAACTTGGTTGGTTTTACATACCCAACCTTCCACAAACTAGACTTTCTCCATAAAACTCTTCTGAATATGCATCTAGAGATTAAGCTTGCAGCAAATAGAAAAGAAAAAAACCAGAAAATTAGTTACGGGGCTTGGGTGATGGAATTATAAGGGAAAGCTTTCTAACTTTACTCCATATAAGTGTATAGGGGAAATGGAAAATAAAAGAGAAATCTTAATGTTTCTGATTTCCAAAACATTTTTAACTGTGCTGGAAGTATTTTTCTAGCCCACCATAAACCAGGTATAGAAACCATTAAAAAAAGTCAGAATCTTTATCTTATGATCTAGACCCTTGCATCTTCATTGATTGCTGTTGGTTTTAAACCCAAGTCTGACAAATTTGAAAATTATGATACTAGGCCAAGAACATTTTCTTTTACCAAAATCATCCTCATTATTTTATTTGTTCATTTGTTTTGTTGTTGTTTTTTTTTCTGCTACAGTAAGTTAGTTAATGGTGAGACAGATGAACATTTATGTGTCCTTATATTTTATATCAACTTGACACCTGATTATATGAATTTTGGAAGATCTTCGAAGAGTAAGATTCTGCATTGCTTTTATCCAAGCACAAACTTCTATATAATGATGAAATTGATCATAAAAAAGAATAGAGAAAAAATGCTTAACGTGTATACAATTGTGGCTTCCTAGCTGGTTCTAGCAAAACGTCAAAAGGATACTATACTTTTGAACTTCTACTTTGGACAGAATATGACTTCTTCGCTAATTTCTGTTTTATGGTATGTCAGCTCAGAATTTTCTGTGATTTTAGAGAGAAAATTGGGTTATGCCTACAAGAGAATTCTTTCAAGACACCTTATAACATATTAAACATAAGCTTTGTTCAAAATGAGACTAACGATTGTTTAAAGTACAGAAAGCTCTTGAAGGATCAAAAAGGAGAGGAACATTTCCTTTCAGTTGCCAATGAGAAAATTACATAATCCTATTCAATTAACTGACAAAAAGACATTTCCTTCACAGATTAACCCTGAAAGATTTGCAAGTTTGTAGACCTGGTTTCACAGGCAGTCCCTGCCCCTGTTCACCACCTCCCAGCTACAAAAACGTTGACTTGTAGGAACCGAGAAAAACTGCATGTGTCCTCAATTGAGATAGAAATAATGGTGGGGTTTTTTTGGTTTTGCTTTTAAAGATTGGGCTGTATGTCATACAAAAGCAGCAGCAGTTTCAGATAATACAACATTCCTGGGCATTTTTTAGTTTTTCAACCTCTTCAGTAAGAGGTAACCATAGAGCAGAACTTATGTCACCTCCTAACATGCATGTCTTGTTTGGTAAATTTCCTGCCAGTGAAATTGAAGAAGATGATATATTTCCAAAGCTAATCATCTAGTTAGCTTTGAATATATTATTTTATCGTACAACATGCATGAAAAATTGTTTCAATGGCACAGATAGTTGTATATCTATTTGTAATTTTAAATGTATTTTCCGCAATTATTTATTATTGTTCTTGTATTTTTCTTTAAAATTCATGTAAGAATTGCATTATGATTATTTAATTTATTACAACAAAAATGCAATAAAATATGTGTAAAATACAAAGCATTTTCATTCTACAGAGTGTAAACTAGACAGCATGAGTTTATAAGATGATCAATCTGGTAATTATTTTCATCTGCTTTGGATAGCACCAGTCAGAATGATCAAATATTTATTTGCATATGGGTCCCATGGGCAGCTTGTGGCACAAATGCATAGAAAGGCCACTCTGAATCACAAGAAGACAGCTAAACTGTCTTGTTACTTCCTTGCAAAAACAGTCTTGTGTTCATAACACATTTGTACAATGTATTTGCTGTGAAAGTCACAGCTTATGAAGGAAGATTCCCCAAAGCAGTCACCCCAAAAGCTTCACCCTGTTTTTCTTCAGAAATCTCAGGAAGGCAAAAGTTCCCAGAAATCCAACAAGTACAAAATCAGTGTAGTCAAAAGGATGAGACAGGAAAGACAGAGTATGATTCCTTCTGAAGAATACATTGTCATGAACCAATGTCTTATATATTTTGTAAAATATTATTTCTGATGCTCTTGTTGGTGTAAAATCATCATTTGGAAAGGGAAATGATTCAGCAGGTAATCAAGTCACAAATTATTTCAAGCAGAGAAGTTAATTTCTAATCTACCCAGCATTAGTTCAATCAAATCTAATACTATTTTGGACAAGCAATATGTATTGCCATTTACCTCTGTCAGAAAGTAATTAATTTAAATGAAATTTTCTTCACCTGTGCTTGCTTCACAAAATGAACAAATTTTGGCAGTATATATTTTAAATCTGACTTTATATGTCCTCTGTGAATAATTCATGTTCATGAACAATTCTCCAGTAACAGTTATCAGCATTCAAAGTTTCCAGCTAGGATGGGCTTTCACCATTCTTGCCAAAGAGGAGCACAGAGAGCTCCCACTCTCAGGTTTTAACAAAGCAAGCTGTATTTTTTCCTCTTCTTCCCTGATCAAATACCAGCCTAGTCTAAAGGAGATATTCTGGTTAAAAGTTTGTCAGGGAACTGGCAGCTGGTATTTAAGCAAGACATCTGACTAAAAAAACATACTCTCACCTAACGCTGTTCTCAGTCTAAAATAAACAGTAATTTTTATTACGATAATAGAAATTTACATTGGCAACGCCAAGAAAGAACATTAGCTAAGGTATTATTAATGCATTGGAAGCTTACCTTCAGCTAGGCTTCAGACAATTATTTTGCTCCAACCCATAAATCACATACTAACCAGAGTCGTTTGTGAACTAGCATGAAGCATAAATCACTTAAATAGACAATATTATAAAACTATTGTTTTCCATGGACATTGTAAAAAGCAAAGTCCTAGTTCCTACATGAAGCCGCATGAATATTTATTACTGCCGTACTCTCCAGACCTATAGTGCATGTTCTGTCATCCCCCAAATTTAGGGTAGACAGATAGATTAACATCTTACTCTGTTTTTTCTGACCTTTGTCAGAAAGGTAAATTAAAAAAAAAAAGTGTCATCTCCTGGTTTGTAGGGTGATAATTTAGTCTGTTTCTGAAGATTAGAAAAAGGAACATTGTCATTCCTGCTTTTCTATCAGAGAGTTAGTGAGAGTCAAACCTCTGCTCCACAGAGACTCTGTCTTTTGACACAAATCATAATTTGTTATTTGCCCTGAAACAAGAAATACCATGGCTGTGGTTTGGGCCCCAGTAATTGTGTTGGCAAACTAACTTTGTCCTGACAGATGTGCTCTCTCAGAGGTAACTACACCAGCCCAAGGCATTACTTTCCCCAGAGGTCTGCCCCAGTCTGGTTTTGGAGAGCAATGCCTTGTAGCAGGGATATTAGAAGTATATATATACTGGCTGTATCATAAAGGGCTTAGACTGATATATTTGACTATGAAGTGACTATCCAAGAGTAGGATACTTTGCTTCTGCTTATGGGGGAATAATGTTTTGAATTAAGGCAGCTAAATCTTAGAGAACCCATTAAGTCTAATCCCCTTGCAAAAATTTAGCTATAAAATCAATAATTTTCTGACTGGTTTCTGCCAGTTTCTAAACATGAAACATGGTGAATACCACATAAGTGTCCTATTTAAAATAATATGTTTGGCATTTTACCTACAATACTCCAACAGCCTTCAGAAACAGCTGCAGGAAAACGTTTCAGGAATGAAATCACACTTGTCTAGAAAGTATTATTTTCCATTATAATTATCTTTAAAGACTCAAAAGTTGAAACTTAGCAAAGTACACTGAAGCTTGAAGACAAGTCTGAATTCTGATTCTTCATAGTTTTCTGCCATTGGAAGTCCTCTATTAAAAAACCAATGTTCTTACCACTGTTCTTCATATTCTTTCTAGTCTATAAATTGCCAGAGTTATCCTGTGTTAATGGAAAGAACCACAGTGGAACAAAAGCTACTAAATTCATTCTAAGCATACTCTATTCCTACAATTCCTTCCCCTCAGACAGGGAAATTATGATATTTGATTGACATATCTGTTTCTCCCAGACTAAACCATGTGATATTGAGAAAGAGAATGAACACAGGAAAGAGGACTATCAGTTTCCATCTTTTTAAAGAACAAGGTGTTATGAATATAAGCACAAGGAAAAAAAAAACAACTAAGACCAACTATGTGATAATAAAGTTGTAGGGTAGAAATGTTAACTGAAGAACCTTAAGAAGGTGGAGGAAAGGGGTTGACTAACACAGTGAAGTGCTGAATTTCACAAGCTAGGAGGCAAAGTCTTCCAAAACACAAGTGAAATCTGGGAAGATCTAGCTTAGCATGGTTTTGCATTATGGTTTTCCCATCCTTTCCCCTTCTTATTAATTTCCCTGAGGGGAGGACATCAAGACCCTGAAAAAATAGGAGGAAGAGAGATCTGTCTTAAATTTAAAGGAATTTCTATCTTAATCTAACAGAAAGAGGAGTGGAATCTAGCTGAGGTAATGAGGAACAAAATGTATCTATTTTTAAATACAGCCTTCATTCTATATTTTGTTACCTTTTATTTTTATTTTTTTTCTGTATTTTTGTGGTATTGTTGCAACTATATGCTTTAAAGAAATTACAATTTTTTAGAATCTTTTAACCCTAAATTTTGTATATTGCAAAAACTGACTCTTAGTGGTCATATGCAAATTAATATATTTCATTATTACAGGTGTGGTGAGCCTATCCTTAAGATAGGAACTCCAGTGTTTTAATAGCCAGTTTCCAGCCATATTGCTCAAAAATATCCAGAAACATGGGCCTCCACTTGTATTGTTTGGACTAGCTGATAGTTACTAGTGTGGAGATTTGAGGGAAAGGAAGAAAAAGAGCTAGGTAGGAAAGCTTTGGATGTGCAGGAAGATACTGGGAAACATGTGTAAGTAGGGACCACCCTTGAGAACATGCTCAGGATCCTTGTGAAGCTTGACACAGACAAGCAGACAACCCAGTCTGGTGGGAATTAAAAAAATGCAAGGTGGGAAGTAGCTTAGAAATTCTGTGTAAACTGATGTCAGGTAAAGGACAAAGACTGCAGAAATTCTTAACAATAAAGAAAAGGCAAGTAAAGTTCATCTATCATATATTCAGCATTGTTATTATCTTCTGCCCAATCCCCACGACCACACTCCGTACTAAATGTAGCATAAGCTTCTTATGTCCAGGTGTTGCAGAAGACAGTGGGCAAGTTGCGGTTACTGAGGCTAGGACATCTAATAGAGGAGAAAAATCACAATTTCCTAGCAGTCTGGAGTTCATTGCTTTTGCTCACAAAACAGTTTGTTTAATATTCAGCTGCACTGACAGTGCACCAGCCCCTCACACTGTGAGCAGCCCCTGCAGCCTGAGAAAGGCATCCAGATACATAACTTTTCCATACACTCACAACCTAAATTGATTCCTTCACTATTTCAAATAGTGGCCTTTTTGGATATTACAGAATATAGTATTACTAATGGTAGTGGAGGAGGTAACTGTCACAAGCTCACTGCTTCAGCATCATACCTTACATCATTTACTTTACCTCAAAACGTACCGAAGCTTTAGAGAACTGGATGAAGCACTTCCTCTAGGAATGTGTACAAACCCACTGTTTTATAAACCTTTGTTAGTCTGAGAACGTCCTGGGAACACCATACCCCAAACTGGTGCATATTCCACTTTTGCATGTGTGTATCTGGACTGATGTTAGCAAACAGATGCCAAATTTGCAGAAGTGTTCTGTGGTTGCTGTCAGTACCTGTAACCTTCACAGGATTAGACTGGGACTCACAGAGACCCAGACAAAAGTTTGAGCTCATGGGGAGGTTTAACTTTCGTGACCTTTTTGGTAGGGTTCAAGAGATAGGGATTATACTTAATTTTTATAAGCCCTAACATGACCGTGCCTACAAATCCAGTGAGAAACTCAGCACGAATCTGTTAAAGTCTGCAGGAATCATGGTTGCGTTCTGCATTTTCACTGGGCTGACACTAACTTTTTCTACTCTACGTGACCCTGGAGATTCCAGCTCAGGTCCTTGAGTGGGTAAGTGGGGAGTGGCAGGAAGAAAAAACTGTTTCAGTCCTCATCACCATGTGCTTTACACTGGAAGTGGAGTATTTGCCATGTCATGTTTTTTAATGTGTTACCAAGTCCTCATTTTTCACCCTCCATTGCTTGCAGTATCAGGTAGTTTGCAGTAGGCATCTTTTCAGGGGATCCATACAGTGTAAAACATAAATATTCCCCTATATATCTCCAAAAATCTATGTGTATGATTTTGCAGCTTAATTAATCTTACCTGAATGCTTTTGCAGAAAGATTCAACATTAACATCTCTCATTTTCTGTAAATCTTTGGAAATGATAAAGGTATTATGTACATAGCTAAATGCCAATCCTTAATCTTTTAAGGTTGATACTTTATACTATTTTTTGTAGTTAATGCAGGGTTTTTTTGTAGTTTTTTTCCTGTATAGAACGTTTGCAGCTGCAGCTTGAGAAAATAAACAATGGACAGACATTTTTTTGAAAAAAAATTGTCAAATAGTTAAAAAATGTTTTTCAGATGAGACAATTTTTCTCTGAAAAGTCGGTTTCATCACATTTGAAAATATTTGTGACATTTTAGGCTGAATGAGAAAATCTTCTCTAATATTCATTAATTTGCCTATAAATGTACATGTAAGCATGTGGTGGTGCACAAATAAATGTAGGGTCCAAAGTGTAACTTATAATAGAACTGTCATCTGTTTTCATGCCCTAACAGTGCAATAAAGCTTTTGTGTATATCTATAAAATGGAGTTAAACATTTTATGAATGTTTAAAAATCATCCAGGAATCCATCAGCATCTGACTTACTTGACTGCATTTTTTCTTTATAGCTTCAATTTAGTTATACAGATCTGGGCACCCAATTCATTCTTTTGTTCCAAAGACAGTAATTTGAAAGGAGTACTTTCCATGAACCTAGCAGTTTGGAGTGCTAAATGTATTTTCAGACAACTGTAATGATTTAATAGAAATTTCTGCGTGGAACATTTGTGTCTGTCAGATATGCTATTACTTGCCTATCATCCTTTATTAAGAAGGTGGTTTTATTATTTGCTCTTGCTGCCTGTATTTTTCTTTTTTTAAAATATTTTTTACCACAGATGATACACCTTTTGCCTTTTAAATATGACTATTTTAATCGGGAACAAGAAGTATTATTGATTTCAAAAATGATATAATTACAACTGTTACATGATTTTCAGTATGTATTATATTTATTGAAAATCGAAATTTTTTTCTTTCTCCTCTGAATCTGCAATTCGTGCTCTAAGACCAGCAGGTATTTTTTGAATTGTTCATTTTCTGAAAGATATTTATGTGGGAAACATTTACAAACATTAATAGAAAATTGATAATATTTTATACTTCTTAGCATGTTAATTTTTAAAAAATGCGTGTTTGTTGCAAATAAAATATTTCTTTTGTTGTCTATACATCTGCCAAGATTAAAAAGAAGAGTAACTTAAAGCAAGGCTTTTGAATTATATTCCTCATGGTCTTTCCCCAGAACTCAATAAATAGTTATTAATAATGGGCATGAGATTGTAGCTGATATTTTCAGAGTCTGGTGGGCAGTAGAACAACCCTAAGTGTGGCTGACATAATAACCTTAGCAGTTAGGTTACATTACATTCAAAAGATCCCAATTAACTCTTCAGAGTTTTACTGATTCCATTTCTGACTCATAACATTAAGGAAAGCCACAGGTCCACCTAGGCAGAAATCAAGAGGCGGATTTAATATCCTCTCCCACTAGAGTCAAAACAGTTGCTTGTTTACCTTCTCTACTTTAACAGAGTCCAGGAAAAGTAGAGCCAACACTGAGAAATATAATTTTGGTGGAAGTTTTGAACAAAAACCTTCAGATTATTTCAACATATCCTTTATATTTTATTTCCTTCAATATTCATTTTCTAAGCATGTTATTGTGTACATTAGGCTACCAGTTTTACTTGCTATACACAAAAAAATCAAATGTAGACCAGCTTTGATTGTAATATATAGCTTTATGATTATTATGGCTAAGTCTTGCATTTAATTTACTATTAAAAACATGTCTAACAAACAACTAAAACATTCTAATGCTGTCAAAATACTATGGTGTTGGGGTTTTTTTTCCAGTTTTAATTTAACCATCATAGGCATTTCCAACTAGATTTTCCCTCCTATATAAAATGAAAGCTTCTAACTTAGATGCACAGTAGATAATTGCTAAATGTAGGTTTGACACGGTCTCTTCATCCTAACACCATCCTCACCCTCACACAACCCCAACTAACGAAGAGAAATGGAAAAAAAGTCTCATTTTCACTCAAACCCTGTTTAAAAGGAAGCTCAAGGAGGTGGTTTTGTTTGTTGCCTGGTAGTAGAAGTGCATTTTTTAAAAAATGCAGAAGACTGGAAAAAAGTATCTTGGAATAGACCAATAGAAGCAGTCAGAAATGAAGAAGATACAACACTCCCAGGAAGCTTCATGACTCTACAGGGATCTGGATTGCTGCAGAAGTGACAGCTACACAGTATCAGTCTGTTCTTCAGCATTCCTTTACTGCTACAAAAAAGACCAATTAAATTAGGGAAAGCACTTGTAGTCACATGACACAGGAACTGCAGCTGAAAACCATAAAAATATAAAGCCTACTTATATATCATCAAAAAAATGTATGGTTACACAATTTTTTTTAATAAATAAATAAATAAAAATTTCAAAATCTTACTGGAAAGGCATTTGTTCCTCTTTGAGGAGTGAATGACCATATGTTTTGATTGTTGACATTTTCCACTCCAGGCCCTTCTGAATCAGGCAGTATCTAACAAACACTCAACAACTATTGTTGCATTGGATCAAATCTCTAAAAACAGGCAAGAAAGGATCTCTGAGTACTACTAAAGATCATTTAAGAACAAGGCATAAATAATTTAGGATTTGCAAGGGACTGAATGAGCAGGTCCAACATATGAGCAGAGATTTTATTAGTTTTTCTATAGCCTTGTATGAAGTTCAGATAACTTAAGTATTGTGTAAGCTGGTTTTCTTCTTTTTATTACAATTGTTTTTATGGTTTCTTAATCTTTTCCTTCTATTTATCAGTTATCTAATGCTTTTATGATCACTCTGCTGATGCATTTTAAGCAAGCTATGCTCTTAATTATAGATTTATATATGAGTCTATATTTATATATATATATTTATTTCTTCTTAACTATCATGACTTCCTAGAACTCCATTGCAGAGCGGCAGGTGAAAATACCTTTCTTTGTTCCACAGTGGTTACAAAGCCCAGTAGTGCACTGCCGTATCTCCTTCTTAATAGAAGCTGAGCAGCTGGACGCCTACTCTGCTCTCATCAATGTGTGTGCATACATTTAGTTTTTGAGTGGGTCTAATGTATAACTTACAAAATTATAATTCCATTTATATGCTGACAAATATTCATTCCCTCATCTATGCCCTATGATTAAGAAACTACTGAAGATTTTTACCCCATAAAATTTCACTTGAGGTTATGGGAGATTTTCTCCTTGTATGTTTGTATAAGAAATAAACCTGTTTTACAAAGACGTTTTCAGAAAAAGGGACCAAACAGGACTACTTTTAGTCTATTGGTAATGGAGGCACTTTTTTCACAGCCTTTCAATGTTTTTTTTTTCATTCATTAATTTATTTTTAATGACGAATGGCACAATCTTTCTTGTGCCAAAAGCTGAGTTCAGAAAATCCTTTTCTGAATATTATAATAGGAGCTTATTACAGTTTATATATTAAAAAAGTCTAATGCTTTCTGATTTGAAGAAGTTTTTCAAAACTCTACATTCCTGCTATTTGCTGCAGAATGTGGAGCCTGAAGGGAAAAAATCTGTGAAGATGACAAGACTTAGTTTCTCTTTTCCTGTAATCACACTCACATTTGACTGAAGGTACAAAAAAATTAAATACGTCTTCTCTTAACTTCTATTCCTCAGGAAAAAGCACTGGCTGTGTGCCAAAACCACCCTGGCACTTTTCCAGAACAGGTTTATACTACCACTAAGCAATGTATTAAGCAGTCACATCAAGCTGCTTGGAAGTACCGCATTACTGCAAGAGCAGGAGAATTGAAAGATGGATTTGGAAATGTCAGAATTCAAATTGACTACACAGTCCTCAAGCCACCTCTTTTCCTAAGTACTTGGTAGTACAGCTTTTAGTTACTTGGCATAATACAATTTTTGATAGGAAATCACTGATTGTCCTTGCACTATGTGCAATGACAGAGTGAGGACTACACAGGGAGCTGTACCTTGTGTTAACTTTCAAACACTTCACTGTGCAACCTGAATAACACAAGGCTGATCCAATGAATATAAGCATTGGTTTAGGTTCATATTTTAAGTCCTTTGAAAAGGTACTCAGAATCAGTGTATTAGATATTGATAGAAAATAATTTTAAAATTATTACTTTAAAAATTTGCATTTTTACACACTTCTGGTTTTAGTTTTATTGCTCTCCAAGTTGTTCTCAGTAATATTTTCCATGAAAAAGCATTGCAGATCCTTCTGTTCCCATTTTTTTCCCTCTGCAATGATAAAAAAAAAGACCACTATGATTCTTCCAAAAATCTATAGGCAAAAAATACCCATGGGATATTAAAGCACACACAACGAATAGAGAAATTTCTTCTGATTCTTAGGAAATCCCAAAGGATGGGATTTGGGGAAAAGGTTGACTCTGTAAGAGCTCCTGTTCACTCTCTTCTGCATCCGTTCTAGATTGCATTTGCCTTAACCTCTGACTACATTCAAGGAGAGCAAAACATGAACATTAGTCACCCTACTGCATAATTAAATTGAGCATTATTTTGGTATCATTTTAAGCATTTACTGAAATTACTAGTATGAAAGAAGCGACCTCAAATACTAATTTATATATCTCATTGATCAGATTAAACATCGACGAAGGCTCCCTGAAGTAACATGAATGACAAAATAGAAGATTTCTTCATATGACATCTTTTGCATCTCTTACATGTTATAAATTTTTACTTCAATGCTATACAAATCTTGTACAAAGTGAAAGCCACAGTATAGGTTAATGTAACCTACACAATAGCACAATAAATCACAAAAATAGCCATGGAGTTTCATGTTCAAGGTTTGAAAGTTTTAATTTCTCAACATGAACAGTCAGTGTCACATAAAAAGTTTTTAAGAGGCTTTAAGAATTTTTTAAATACAAAATTGACAGACAACTACACTCAATGTTCGCGATGTGTATCTGATTTTAAGGTTTATACTTAGATTCAATATCAATGTATATGTTAAATTCAGTCTTGCTTGTTAGTAGAGAGTAAAGCAAAAAAAAATTATTAAAAGTTTTGATAAAAATAAGTACATTTTCTGATTATTTTAATGATAGAAATCACACCTCAGTGGAAAAGAGTATTTTAAAAATAACTACTGCTCTTTTCACAACAGAGAAAGTTACAACAAAAGAGTTATGACTATCACTGCCCAAAATCACAAAATTTTGAAAAGAAGCCATGGTTTAAAATTTTGCTATTTTTTTTTCTCATGATCAACTACATCAATAACAAACTGAAAAAAACAAAATTCTTGTTTCATTTCTATTTTTCAAGTTTCACCCAGATGGACTGTGATGTGCTCTTCATACTAAGCAAGATTTCAATGAGATCCTGATATTTAAATTCAGTGTACCTTAATCAACAAAACCAATAATTAAATTCAGGCACTTTCTTTGCAGTATATAGGATAAAAGCAGAACAGGTATTTTATTTTTTTGGTGGTTGATGTGAGAAAAAGCAAACAACATATGAAATAGCAGTATATAAGTTTATTCATTCAATTAATTTGGCAACTTGGAGAAGGATTCAGTATGATTTTTGTCTGGCACAGCATAAATTCATAACCGACTGTCAGGTACTGCAAGAATAAGTATTTATAATACAGAAATAAGACTGGTTATTTTCTTAATCAGAAGAGCTGTACTATCACTTTTATATTTAAATGAGTGTACATAGATGATACAACTGCATTGGTCTCTGAGATTGTATCTTTTAACATACTAATGTAAGCTACATAAATGGTGAAGTGTATTAATTCATTCATTCGGAGGTGGGAGGGATCTAATAGTGGAAGTAGACCTGTAAGCTCCCTGTTAGTGCCTCTTAGGCCTAAGCTGTGATGGAACACATTGATTAAATACAAGCACAGAGAAGCTAAGAGCAAGTTGATAAAGCTGCCATATACAAGCTGCCATAGAGGTGTATCTTCCAGTATTAGAAAGCAAAAGCATTCAATAAGTATGTCATTATCTATGAAGTTAGATGGAAATTTGGAGCGATACATTTTTTTGTACAGTAATTGGGTTTTGTTTCAAACACAGGCTGTGATACCAGAGGTGTCTGTGACATGGGGAAAGGGACTTTGCCCATATATTGATGGCAAAGACAAAAACAGGAAAAGAAATTGCGAGGAGGAGGAGGTTTACTGAGAGTGCTGACTAAAGCTGCTTTCTGAAAACCAAGTGAATTTCTGAGAGAAGTTGATAAGCCTTGAAAAGTAATTCTCTTTTTCTCATTGTACCATCCCCTACAATGTGTTCATGTAACTCATCTACAGAAAACTGTCTGGGAAAAAAGGATTTAGTGTCTGCCTATGGAAAAAGAGCAGTTGCTGGTTTTGAAAGAGCAAATGTGGCTGACAGGCTGACCAGCACAGTCAGAGATGATTGTTTAAGAAGAATACAAGCTACTCCCTTTTTTTTTTTTTCCTATGAGAAAAAAAAAAAGTATTTTTCTCGTTAAGCCATTTTTATGGGGTTTTTTTTTGGTTTCACCAACAGGACTTTGGTACAGTCTAATGTATCACAGCTATGATTCTCCCTTTATATACTGTCTATTCCAAGCACATTTTACAAGAAAGCTAAGTCTTGTAGAAACCAAGTGTCTCCACAAGACATTTTCTAAAAGAACCTTGAAGAAAGTTATAGATAAGTAAACTACAGAGTTATAAAAATAAGTGATCTTTCAGTTCAGAGGCCAAATGCAACCAAAAAAAGAAATGACAGAGGGAAAAAATCTGCTTTCAGAGGAAATAAATTAAGAAATTGCAATGAAAGGAATGGAATTGTCCTGTTGCATGGCTAGACTGACAAAACTTTGTTTGCTGGTTTGACTAACTTATTCCTCATACATTGTAGGACCAAGAACAAGACAGTTCTAATTGGCATCTATTTTAATTAGAGGTAGGATGGGTTTTTCATTTTCTGTACAAGTAACCTGTTCATTGACTGCATGATATTATAAAGAGGTCTATTAGACCATTCAAAAAGTTTAGACCATTCAAATAACTTTGTATGAAGTACATATGAGAACAAGAAACCCATAATCCCTCTTTCTTCCTCATAACTCTTTAAGATATGAAAGACTATCTTTCTCATAGACTTTGCAATGACATCAGTACAAAATATAACTGCTTCATCTGAAAAAAGTTATAAGAAACCTCATTATATATTGTCTTATAAATTCAGGATTTAGAACCCTCTAATGATAAAGAACACAATTAAATATTTTTTTTCTCTTCAGATAGGAAGACCTACACATCTACATATACTTATCCTACATAGGAAGTAGGTTGTTATGGTAAAAGAGCAAGTTAAGCATCATGTTATTCGTTAAGAGAAAGAGCAGTTTTGGGAATAGATTCTAACTCTAAAAAAATGTTGTGTTTTTGTGTTGTGAAGGTAAACTTTTCTGGTCACCTGGCATCTCTAAGCCTCTCCTATATATGCACCTGGTTTTGAAAGGACCTCCCTGCAGCAGGGTCCTGTCAGGCTGTGACAGGTGAATCCGACTAGACAAACTGAAACATTAACATGCACATGAAGAGTGGCAGTAGCTTGGCCAAGGCTTTTTTCCTTTGAGTTTCCTTAAAAATGTTGAGGAGAAAGCAACAATTTTAGTTCCAGATTTCAAAAGTTCTCTACAGGTAGACAGATTGCCTATTTCTATGTTGACAACACATCTGTCTGATGAAATGGCTAACTGATTACATGCATAGATTCATGCATACTGACCATAGATATAGAACTGAAAGAAAGGTAGATGTGCTACTTATTGACCCTTCACAACAGCCCAAAATAAAATATGTAATGAATTCTGCCTTAGCATTAAGAAGTACAGGAAAAAAAAACAAAAACAAAACCAAAAAGTTTTATTTTGTTTTTTTAAATACAAAGATAAAACTGCACTTTCTTTTCTCAGAAGATTTATGCAGTTTTTTCTTATAGAATTCAGAAATACATTATCCTGAAGCTAAAAATTCACAGTAGCACAGTCTCTGAAGTCACTCTCGTTCACATCCCTCTCTGCTCTATTTATTAAAACTCAATGCATGTTCAACTTTTATCAGCTCACAAAGGTGATGTAAACTGAGAACAGTACACTGAGCTACTGCTGCAACACTGAAGGTATTCAAAAAAGAAAAAGCAAGAGTGTGTTACCTTTTGCACAGGCAAACCCCAAACACTATCTGTCTCCTCTACAACCGAGAACAAATGAACATCGTGTATTTCAAGGGTGCTTTCTAGAGCAATCATTCATGCCACCAGACTCCATTGAGTATATTTGTAACTCATTCCCTGGAGGAAGGCAAGTCTAGAAGATTATTTACAATTGCCCTGTTGAAAAACGAGTTGGTTAATATTTGCATTTTGACATCATACTCACCTGCAAGATCCATTCCATTCCAAGGTTATAATGTAGCCTCAATACTCAGATCTTCAACCTCCTATTAGAAGCTAAAGTCAACCATTCCTAGTTAGGAAAGGCATAAAGCATGGTGTGGGCAAATAAGATTCAGTCCCATTATACAAACACAATTCTTCTTGATCATATGAGAACTATGTTAGAAATGAAAAGATTTTCAACATGGTGTAGCACCAGTCTACACTGACTTTATTTGAACATCAGTCATAACCTACTACCATACCAACAGCTCTGAATAATTAACTACTCTCATAGTCCTCTAGGAACATTGTACTTCTAGCTTTCTAGTCTCCTGCAGCATTCAGACTGAACAGTGCCTCTGGTCTCTGTCCACCTTTGCACTTTTCATGCCTAGTGAACCATCTTACCTGCCACATTCCCCATTGTTAATAAATCTTAAAGATCTCACACAAGGCCTCTTGTTTTTCATGTAGGAAGTTCAGTCAAACTTACAGCAGACACAGAAACCAATATAGCTGATCTTGTCTGTTAGTCTCTGAAAAAAACAGAACTCAGATCACATTGTTCTTCATAGATAGCTTCATAAACACATTAAAAACATAATATCTCTTTCTCTAAATAGCACATAGCCCTCACACTTACACTGTTGCTAGACTCCTATTTCTTTGCTAGCCTCCTACAACAGTGCCTTCAGTACAATCTTGGAAGATATAAAAAAAAATAAAAAAAATATCAACTGTGATAAGTTACTATATACTGATCCCTGATCACTACTAAAGGAAAGGCTGGCTCTTGCAATTACATGCATGTCCTTCAGTCAAATGACCATAGAATCATAGAATGGTTTGAATTGGAAGGAACCTTAAAGGTCATCTAGTTCCAACACCCTTGCCATGGGCAGGGACATCTTCCACTAGACCAGGTTGCTCAAAGACCAGTCCAGCCAGGTCTGGAACACTCCCAGGGAGGGGGCAGCCACAACTTCTCTGGGCAACCTGGTCCAGGGTCTCACTACCATCACAGAAAAGAATTTCCTCCTAATAGCCAATCTAAATCTACCTTCATTTGGTTTGAATCTGTTCCCCCTTGTCCTGTCAGTACAGACCCTTGTATAAAGTCCATCCCCAGCTTTCCTGTAGCCCTTTCAGGTGCTGGAAAGCTACTATGAGATCTCCCTGGATCTTTCCCTTCCCCAGGCAGAACAACTCCAACTCTCTCAGCCTGTCCTCACAGGAGAGATGCTCCAGCCCTCTGATCATCTTCAGGGCTCTCCTCTGGACTTGATTCAACAGCTTCATATCCCTCTTATGTTGGGGGTCCCAGAGTTGGACACAGTACTCCAGGTGGGCTCTCATGAGAGCAAAGTAGAGGGGGACAATTACCTCCCTTGACCTGCTGGTCATGCTTCTTTTGATGCAGCCCAGGATACGGTTGGCTTTCCAGGCTGCAAGTGCACATTGCTGGCTCATGTTGGTCTTTTAATCAAGAAACACCCCAAGTCCTTGTCCTCAGCATTGTTCTCAGTCCATTCTTCTTCCAGACTGTATTTGTTTGCTTGGGATTGCCCTGACCCAGATGCAGGACCTTGCACTTGGCCTTATTGAACTTCATGCAGTTTGCATGGGCCCACTTCTCAAGACTGTCAAGGTCCATCTGGATGGCATCCCTTCACACCACACAGTTTGGTGTTGTCAGTAAACTCGATGACAGTGCACTTGATCCTGCTACCCATTGTACTGACAAAAATATTAAACAGCACAGGTCTCAACACTAATCCCTGCAGAATGCCACTCATCACTGATCTCTACTTGGACATCAAGTCACTGAACAGAACTCTCTGAGTGCGACCATCCAGCCAAATCCTTATCCACTGAGTGGTCCGTCCATCAAGTCCATGGCTCTCCAATTTAGAGACAAGGATGTCTTACGGGACTGTATCAAATGTTTTGCACAGGTCCAGGTAGATAACAGCAGTTGTTCTTCCCTTATCCACCAGTGCTGTAGCCCCATCATAGAAGGCCACCAAATTTGTCAGGGGCAATTTGCCCTTAGTGAAGCCATGTTGGTTGTCATCAATCACATCTTTCTCTTCCATGTACCTTAGCATAGTTTCCAGGGAGATCTACTGCATGATCTTGACAGACACAGAGGTGAGACTGACTGGCCTGTAGTTCCCTCAGTCTTCTTTTTTTCCCTTTTTAAAAATGGGGGTTATGTTTCCCCTTTTCCAATCAGTGGGAACTTCACCAGAATGCCACAACCTCTCAAATATGATGGATAGTTGCTTAGCAACTTCATCATCCAGTTCCCTCAGAACCCATAGTTGGATCTCATGAGGTACAATGGACTTGTGCACCTTCAGATTCCTTAGATGGTCTTGAACCTGATCTACCACTATTGTGGGCGGTTCTTCATTCTCCCAGTCCTTGTTTTTGCCTTCTGTGAATGGGGTGGTGTGGTCTGACCTGTTGACAGAGAAGACTGATCTCTCAAAAGACAGGTAGTCTCAGTGTAGAGTCCATGAAGACTTAGCTATGGTCATGTAAAATTAAGCCTTTAAAATTCCATCATTCTCTAATGCAGGAATCTACTAAAAGCAGTTAGGAATTCAACTACATTGACACCCTAAGTATTCTGTGAGGTCTATTCTGATTTTTGAAATGACATTTTCTTTTCATTTTAATGGAATTGAATGTATATGTGTCTTTCAAACATGGCAGTTTCTGCATAGATATAAGACTCCAAAGAATAACAGGCTACAGAAACTCTTCATTTTTGCATGTAAATACAATAACACTGATTAATACTTTTTCCAAGGTCAGGAAATTGTTATTAATCCCTTTATGAGGAGCACTTCATTGTCTATCATTGTCTATTTAACTGCAGAAATAATACAACAAGATGCTTTACAAAACTGCTAACATATTCCTCCAGAGCATTGGTAGATTCAAGGCCTGGTCCCAAGAAGTGTATTAAACTTTAAGTAAATCTTCCCTTGAAGTCTCATACTGTTATAAATAGATTGTTTGTTCGATATCATTTAAGTTTTGGAAGAATATTTCCTTTTTAAAAATACATATTATAGCTTTTAAATGGAATAGATACTATTGTGGAGAAAGCAAATGTGAAGTGAAGACATAAATGCCCAATATTTTTCCATAAATCTTTATTGTTTCTTAATATATTTTATTATTTTTACTTCAAACTATTAATCCTGTACTTTTCCCCCTGTTGAAAGACTCGTGGGCTTTTTAAGTTTAGCAGCTAGGATATGTTTTCTTTGAAATTTTGTTAAAATAAGAACAGCTTCTGGAATTCACAGCAAATGTTTTGTCGCTGACCTTGAGAATACTTTGTCAAGCAAGAGATTCCTATGCTTTGCCAAGTAATGCTGATAGCAGACATTTTGACATAGTTGAAACTACATTAGTTAGTCTGCTGTGTTGTTGGTAGCATCACCTATCAGTATCCCCAGTGGCAATATTGTATTTCTATTCCCAACTGACAAGAATATAATATTGGAAAAATAGGGATTGTATAGAAACAATGTCACAAACAACAGTATGGATTTGTTGGAACCTAATATTTATAAATGTTTCTTATGACATTATGGACAAATAGTGCAGGATGTTTGAAAACATATTTTTTCTAAATTAAGAGAACCTAATATAATCAAGTTTCTTTCAGTACAATGAAATTTTCTATTCATTTATCTCAGCTATTTTTTAAAATAAATATTGAATTATACATTAATTATTTTATTTTCCACCAACAACATTTTATTTTTCTCCTTATGGATATATATTAATCTTATTGAAGAAAACCATGGATTTTTAGAGTGTTAAACTGGAAGAAAGCCACTTTTCAAAGTTCTCTGAAGTAATTTAAGCAAGCTTAGCCATCTTTTTTAGTCTGAAATCCTTTTCTACCAACAGAATAAAAATCTTCAGGCCATTGTGAGTTACAAGAATTACTTATATTTAAGCAAATTGAATTTGTCTATCATTTCTGTTCCCCTGCCTCTCTGTACAAGAATTAAGACAGTATGTTTGAAATCTTTAATCACATACTATGTTTGCAAACAGCGTAGGGAAAATTTTTGACACTGTTACCCCTTTTGCACATGTGAATTTGGTCTGCTAAGACAGCTAATTCACTCGAGAGCAGTGTGTCAGCACACCTTGCTGTCAGTGGAGCTGAGGTAACTTGGTGCTTTCAAAGCCCTGGTGCTATGAGGACTTCAGCGGATGAGTGCAGTGGCCATGGCTGCAAAGACTGGTGAATTCACGCAGTGTGGAAGACCTGGCTTCCTTCTTGCTTGCAGGCTCTGTTTTTTACCCTGTGAGAAACAGAGGAAGAGGAGGCAGCAGACAGTGAACATGCAGGCTTTTTCCTACAGCTCAGATGTAGCCATTACATTTTACATTGTTGACACCATACTTTCTGCTTAAATAAATTTCTCAACCAGTTATTAGGTATTCAAAGAAATGGCCAGTCATGCTCACATATACAACACAGCGTTACTCTCACCTGCATTAAATAAAAAGGAAAATTTTTGTCTGTGAGAAAAAACTTTTAATACTATTTATCTGAAAATGAGTTTAAGAGTAAGAACTTAGTTATTTTCCATTTTGACTTTAACATTTCCTGTGTTTTTTCCCTTAAAACTAGTACGGGATAAAGAATTCAGTGAGTATGATACAAAATTTCTGTCCTGCAGTTATTAATTGTTACACTTTGGGAACAAGATGGTGTTTATTCAGCCTGCTCTGATTTGAGGCTACTGAAATAGAAATAAACCAAAATGTATCACATTATATGAGAAGCCTTCTGCTATAGCTGATAACTACGTCAAGAAAGAAGGGAGGGAAGGGAAGGGCCTGCCATTTAGTGAAAATATAAAAAAAATACATACCTATGACGAAGTAAAGACAAGATGGCTTTATAGTATGTCAAACATTTAGGGGTCAGCTTGTTCATATGTGAAATGTAAATAATCCTACTTGCAAAGTTGGTAAAGTTTAATTGTATTTGAAATTTATATGGTGTTATACTAATCAAGGCACTGAGGAGTACCATATACATATAGCCTATGTTCTAATGTAAGTGCTAGCTTACACACCTATTTTATTCAGTCATGGTTGCTGAGAAAATGCTCAGGAAAATGACAAAGCAGATTGAGATAAATCATCATGCACACAGTAGGTCCTAGGAGACCAGACATAATTCCATCACACAATACACATAATGGATCATCAGGTCCCCATCCCAGAACAATTCAGAGATGTTATTATCTTCTTCATGAGAAAATGCTTGGCATTACAGAAACAAACATCCATTTTGTCTGATTTTATATGTAGTCAAACTTTCTCAGGTGATCTGATCCTATAGAGGAATAATCAAAATTTAGAGGAAATACCACCACAGAACAAGCACAGGCAGAAAGTGAATTTGGATGAGAAAAGACTTTAAAAATGTAATTTAAACTTAATTTTTAGATTCAGATTGTTCTGAATGTCAGCTACGACAGCTGAAAACAGTCAGAACTGAAGCAAACATAAAACTGTAATTTCACACATCCTGAAAACTTTTTGTCTACCCATGATGCAATAGAAACAGATACCTGAAAACTTTTTGTCTACCCATGATGCAATAGAAACAGATAAACTGAGTTATGTTTTATATACATTCATGTCATATCTGATCTCATAGAGAGCATCTTTGTTATCTAGCAAAGGCTGAGTTAAAAAAACATGTAGGGAATTATAATGAACTCTCTCACCTTTGCCCGTAATGTATTATACTGCAAATAAATTCAATATCTGTAAGACCCATGTTGTTCTGCCAAATCTGGCTTGAGGGTAAATCTTCTTCACTGACTTCTTTAGAGATAAATATTTTCCTTTGTTCATAGTCATATTATTCCTTATGCTTCCAAGGAAGATAGAGTCTTGTCCTTTTTTATATCAACATGACATTACTGATTCATAGAGAATTGTGATCCCTGTAGAAGGTTTTTAATCAGTTATACCCATGTTATCTTTATGCAACTGTTTAGTTCTCATCATAAAGCCCTATGCTTGTCTCTACTCAGGACAGTCTTTTTCAGAAAATGTAGATACAACTTCTATCTGTCAAGACTACTTGGAATTTCTATTATGTCTCTATTTTTTTCTTGTAGTCCCTCTCATCTTGGTGACAATAATAAATAAATAATAAATATAATTTAGCTCATTAATGAAAATCATTAATTCCAATCATTAAGACCAAAAATAGTTCTCTTTTACTTTCTGTACACTCAGTCTATATGCATCAATATTTCTCTCATTGCTGTTTTTGAAAGAGGTCTATTTCAGGATTTTCTTCTATTTCAAGAAAGCATATATTTTAATTTGACAGATGGAGCAAACTTTTTCCCTAAAGTTTTTTTTTTAGTTTCAAGTAGAAGATTTATTCAGAAATATTCATAAAACATTTTTGTCTCACCTTTTTTCCTCTCCTATGATTTTTCTTCGTTCTGAGTGCAGCATTAACAATAAAATTCTGGACATTTTTAGCACTATTTTTGCCATTACTTCAACTTCATGCAGTTGTGTTAGAGAAGAGCAATGATTTTGCATAATCTGAATTTTGTAGTGTACTCTTGAATTGCACAATATCATATCTGCTTTGTATGCAACTACCTTTTCTCTCACACTGAAGCATGTAAAAATGCCGAATGGGAGTCATGAGAAATCTTTCCTGGTACTACTGAAATTCTCTGCAGATGTAAATTTTTATAAGTTCTACCTCAATAACTGCAAAAGCTTCTTAAAGAATCGGGAAATGTATTCTTACATCATAGAGCTATGATGTCTCTTACTAAAACATAACGTAGCTTTGATAGGACATTAACATGTTACTGACCTTGGAATTTACAGGCTAGATGACAAAATGAACAAACAAAAAAGAAAGGAACAGATTTCCCAAAAGATCCGTTACATACTCTACCATTTTTTAATACCCCTGGAGTATTAAAATATGAATGAATATGGCTTCTCTGTGATTGCTTATCTACTGCAATGTGCTAAAACTGACATTAGCACTAAAGTTTCAGCTGATTCAAACTGATGGAGTTCTATAAAGAAAAAATGCCTGATAATTTGTAGTAGATGATGTATTTGTAATCTTATTAAGAAACAAACATTTAGATAGCTATTATCTTAAAAGGTTTATTTTACTTTATAATATGGATAAACATATAATTACTGTGTGAATTCAGCAGCAGGCAATCAAATACTATCTTCAGATTAGTGGATAATTATACACTTAAGGTGGTTAGATACATTAAAACTCTAATGCCCAGGTAATTGCACCCTTTAATATTATGACAACACTGTAATTCCCTTTGGTGATAGATATGGAGCCACGGTTTAACTATTGAGAGAAGTATCTGACATGACTAAAGAAATATTAGCACCTTCTGGTACAGTAGATATGTTACATGTCATGAGACAGCAGCAACTCCTTATCTTTACAAAGCAGCTGCTCTATTTGACATCGCTATTGTATACATCCTCTCTATCAACCACATATTTGGAAGTGAATACACACACACATACACACACACTCACATGCATATTCATAAGCATCTACACACATACACAAGAGTTTGTCTATTTCTTGCCAAATGATGTGAAAAATCATCCCCTAAAGACAGTTTGCAATATGTTGCTTTCAGTGCCAGATGAGCAGGTACCAAATATTGCTGTTTAAGATTAAAAAGTGATACTTGTTTGGTTTTGTCTGTGCTGAGCAATTTTTTTGGCATTTTTCTAACAGATTAAGATACTATCTTAGACATATGTGATATTCTTACCAGTTTGACTTGAATATATAATCCTCTTATTTTGGCTTAGGTTTTCATTTGTCTTTGAGGAGGATTTGTTTGCTTGGTTGGTTGGGGTTTTTTTTGTCTTGCAGGCACATTTCTCTATAACTGTGTTTTTTATGTTATTGTCAGTCCCCTCTAATTTTATTTGAGATAGTTGACTATTTTTTTTTCTTTCCACGACACGGAAAAAAGGAACAAGTTCCAACCCTTTTTCATTAGACATGTTGTAGGACATATGATGGATAGTTTTCCTCTTGTTCTTTGTCTGCTTTTATTCTATTAGTCTGCTTCACAGATAAATAACAACTATTGTAATTTCAGAATAAGAATTTGGGAATCAATATCTGGCTTAACATCAGTACATATGTCTACTAGGTATTTAGATAAATTAGACGTATAATTTTTTTCAAATCCTCTGGCCTTTCAAGTGAGATTTCGTCCCCCAGTCACCTGTTAATTTCTTTTAGAAGAGCCATAGTTAACAAAAAATGTTATGTGGATCCAAGTCACATATTGAAGGTTTGTGCTAGATCCATTTAACTTAGATTTTTCATTATAGGCATAGTATTGTTTATTGAACTGCTCAAAACTTTTGCTAGAAATATTTGTTCCTATTCATTTCTCCGATTATTCAGTAGAAATATGAGGTTAAAATGAATTTAAACAGAATCTGGTGGGTTTTGCTTTCCATGAAAAGCAAGTTTTCCCATTGATTTAGTCTTATTTTTTTCCACCTGAGCTGAGAAATGGAAGATTTTTAGACATTTTATTTTCTTAAATTCTGCCCTCATTTTTTATTTAGGCAGACAGTTTTCACAGAGGTTTCTTCTCTTCACAATTTTCTCCTGCATTTTTTACCCAGCTTAAACTTATATTAAGGCTAAAGTTTTCAAGACAGAAATTTTTATTTTAAAAAAGATAAATTGGAAAAGATAAAATATTTTATTTGTTTTGAGTAGGTAGCATTAATCTTGGAAAGCTACAGAGACTATGTTACATGGTTTATTACGCTGTAACAAATTCATGAGCAAACACAAGAAGAAAATTTGATTATGGATAGACTAACACCATTGCAAACTATATTCAGTCATTGCATTTTTTCCCTGTATTTTATTCTATGAACCGATAGACTGTATTGTGAAGGTATCAGTGAGTTAAAGTATAATTTATTAAAAAATTATATTATTTTGTTTAAATAGACTGGTCTTCTGTAACTAAAACAAAATTAAAATTCAAGATGTGTTATGTTTGTTATGTAAGACCAGAGATAATCAACCTCTATCAAGCATGATGAATTGTAATTTAAGTACTAGGTTAATACTACAGTGGTTTCAATAAAAGCACAGAAAACTTTTATCTCAAATAACAAATTCATATTATAAAAATTCCACTTTATCCTTTTCTCTCTGAATACAAACAATGGTTTTGCTATAATTCATTAGGATTCTTGCTGTCCCTTATAATATTCTTGTCAGCCTGCTCATGTAAGAAAGAAAAAACTAATACTTAAAAAAAAAGTTCCTTATTCTAAAGAAAGTTCACTTTCTATGAAGAGTCCATGTGAAAAACAAATCCATATAAATACTGTTTTGATATTATTTTAATTAAAAAGTGGGATTTAAAATTGTAAATATTTTCAAATAGAAGGAATGTGTTCCTGTGTTTAGTATTCTCTGGGTTATTGTAGCTACTAAATTCAAACCACATTTACTTTAGTACTCCATCCTCAGCCTTGTTTCTGCAAAGATTTATTAACTAGCTGAATTGTATACAATACAGGTTATCACACCAAAGTAAATTTCAACAGAATTATTCATTACATATAAGGTTAAAGTTCTGGCTATCTATTTGAATATTAGAATGTAAACGTTAAAAAGTGTATCAATGAGTAGTAGAAAAAAAAGCACTCTGGACTTCAAATGACCATATCTACAAATTTTACTGTTTGAAGTTTCATCCAGAATTCGCTTCTCCCCACCCCCCTCCGCCCTCACCCTCCACCCCCTCCTGCAAAGGACATTTGAGTTCTCACGCTGGTCAAAAAGGCAAACCACAGCACTTTCTGTTTCTGGACAAGAACAAGGCATGGGAAACTTAGGGGCTGAAAAGAAAACATTAATATGAACATGCTTTAGGCACGGGCTACAGCTATCTCCAAAAATGGTTGTTGTGGATAATAGAGCAAACAATGTGGTATGCAACGTACATTACCAAAATTTAATCTGGATTCAGTCTATGTTAGCTTGGACTTCCTATACGCTATTTCAAATGATGTATCAGTTTTAATTTTTTTAATGGCTGGGGTTTTGTTTTTTCATTTTTTGTATTTTTTTTTGTTTTTTTTTTGTTTTTTATCCTATTGCTAATTGTACTGTTGATTACTTTAAGCAGTATTAAAAGAACTATAAGTTGCTTTATATGTGAGAGCTGAGCTACTTCCAATTACACAGAGACAGTTTTCTTCAGCAGGGTAATCAGTCTGTAATCTTGCACTGAAATGTTGACTTCAGTTGCAATAAGATGCAGTTAATTAACTTGAAGCAGTATGAAAGTTCATGTCAAAAAGTCATTGGAAATGAGTGAAAAACTAAACTCAATTGAAAATCAAAAGACTAAAGTGATCTTTTTATTCTATGTTTTGACTTGCTCAAAAAATCTTAATTCTATTACAAAATAACTCCTGAATGCTTTATTATCTTCTTTTAATATCTTTTTTCTATCCTTTTTCAGACTCTTACTTTCTATAATTTTTGATCACGTCAATTGTGCTTAAGACATTTTAATTGTTAATTTGAATCAGATAGGATAGATCAAATGGAAAACTGTCAGTGAATCCCCAAATGCCACAGTACCTTCAGCTTCTACATCTTATGTTTCCAGTCTCATCTATGAGCCAATATTTGCACTTGAAATGTACTTTCTGTGATACATCGCTCTCACCTTTGGTTGATCTAAATGCTAAATTATGGCATTTCCATTAAGTAGCCTCATCTCCTGAGGACAAGGAACATACAAATTGATATCTCTGAATTTACCTTACCATTGGTAGAAAAAGTTCAACAGGTTAAGTAAAGGTGAACAAAATGTCCTTTCTAGAAACTAAAAAAAATATGTTTTTTGGTTTGTATGGTTATGTGAAAATGAACAATTCAGTATTTGGTGATTATATTTTTGGAATTCTGTAGGCAATGACAAATTTCAATACAGATTCAAGATAAAAATAAGTGTTGAAGAGTGAATTTATTTCAGAGCAGAAATCCAAATTTTTAATCAAATTAATTTATAAGAGATGCTCCAGCCTTCCTTTTCTTATTGGAGTATCTGTCTTTTAACCATGACCTGAAAAAGCCAGTCTTTATTTATTCTGAAAACCCATTTCTATGGGACAAAATGTTTTCCTGTCTCATTGGCTTTTACTATTCAGTGAACTCAAACATGTTTCAAGATTTCAGAGGGTCCAATATGCCGGACAGATCCTTCTCCTAGGGAAGTCTGCTGCCTTCCTGGGGCCCAGGTTAAGGACATCTAGGAAACTTCTTAGCCTGATGCAGCCCTTGGTCTATTATCCATTACTGATTTTCCATGTGGGCAATGATGAAGCCACAATGTGTAGCCCAAGAATGATCAAAATAGACTTCAGTGCCTTGGAACAGTTGGTGAGAGAAGCTGGGCACAGGTTATTTTTCCTTTTCTCCTTCCAGTTGCGGGCAGTGACATTGAAAGAAACAGATGCATTCAGTATATTAATACATGGCTCCGTGGCTGGTGTCACCACCACAACTTTGAGTTTCTTGATAATAGGATGGCCTACACAGCACCAGGCTTGCTGGTGTCAGATGGTATTCAACTTTCTCAAAGGCAAAAGAGGGTCTTTGCAAAGGAATTCCAACCAGTAAGTCAACTTCATCGGGGGCCCAACTTAAATGCCTCTATGCAAATGTTTGCAGCATGGGGAGTAAGAAGGAGGAGTCAGAGATATGCATACATCTGCAAGGCTATGATCTTATTGACATCATGGAGATCTGGTAAGATAACTCCTACAAATGGAGTGTTGGAATAGAAGGTTACAGGCTCTGTAGGGAGGACATGCAGGGGTGACAAAGAGCAGGTTTTGCCCTCTATGTCAGTGAACAGCTGAGGTGCATGGAGCTTCACCTGGGGATGGATGAGGAGCTGACCAAGAACTTATGGATCAGGATCAAGGAGAGGACGGGGGACATTATAATGGGGGTCTGCTACAGTCCACCTGACCAGGAAGACTGAGTGAGTGAGGCCCTTTATAGACAGCTAAGAGTAGCCTCACATTCACAAACCGTGGTCCTCATGGGTGACTTCAACCACCGCGATAACTACTGGAATGATAACACAGCAAGACATAACCTATCCAGGAGCTCCCTGGAATGCATTGATGATAACTTCTTTCTTCGAGTGATAGAGGAGCCAACGAGGGGAGGTGCTATTCTGGACCTTGTTCTCACCAACATATTTGAGACGTCATGGCATTCTGGTGAAGTTCCCACTGATTGGAAAAGGGGAAACATAACTCCCATTTTTAAAAAGGGAAAAAAAGACTGAGAGAACTACAGGCCAGTCAGTCTCACCTCTGTGTCTGTCAAGATCATGCAGCAGATCTCCCTGGAAACTATGCTAAGGTACATGGAAAAGAAAGATGTGATTGATGACAACCAACATGGCTTCACTAAGGGCAAATTGCACCTGACAAATTTGGTGGCCTTCTATGATGGGGCTACAGCACTGGTGGATAAGGGAAGAACAACTGCTGTTATCTACCTGGACCTGTGCAAAACGTTTGATACAGTCCCGTAAGACATCCTTGTCTCTAAATTGGAGAGCCATGGACTTGATGGACGGACCACTCAGTGGATAAGGATTTGGCTGGATGGTCGCACTCAGAGAGTTCTGTTCAGTGACTTGATGTCCAAGTAGAGATCAGTGATGAGTGGCATTCTGCAGGGATTAGTGTTGAGACCTGTGCTGTTTAATATTTTTGTCAGTACAATGGGTAGCAGGATCAAGTGCACTGTCATCGAGTTTACTGACAACACCAAACTGTGTGGGACTTTCTGCAAGGACTTGTAGTGATAGGATGAGGGGGAATGGTTTCAAGTTGAAAGGGGGTTGATGTAGATTACATATTGGAGGAAATTCTTTTCTAATATTGTCATTCTGAGAAGTAAAATCTGTAATTATTTTTATTTTTCTTTTATCATTTAATTATTATTTTCAGATCCTATTTTTTCTCTAATATTTGAAGTACTAATTTAAGATTTTTACTTACCTTAGTCATAATGCAGTTTTCTTTTTTTTTTTATATGAAACATAATTTGCAAACCACGGTTTTGTTACAGTGTGAAGCAACATAAATCTTGTCAACATTTATATGACTGCTATTTTTTGAAAGATTAAGTTTGTTCTAAACAAAATTTTAAAAATGTAGTTGAACCCATGTTTAAGTAAATAAAGTTAATATTTATTTTTTTTTCTAGATACTAGAAGAATATATTCTGGTCTGATTGTAATGAATATACACTGTAGTCTGGGAAATACCATTCCAGAATTATACTCTGCTTTGTCATTGATATTAGATCCAAAGAAAAATATTCTGGAAACAACAAAATTAAAGTTTTTTTGGGTTTCTTTTTATTTTGCTTTTGGTTCTACTTTTAAATATTCATTGGGTCTTCATATTTTCCTTTGAGAATTAACTCTTGAAACGTTTCAAAGCCATACATAAACTTTCTTTATCTGCCACTCAAAACTGAGAGGACATCATGCTCCCACTTTATAACATGCAATGACTATGATTCACATAACAGAAAGTAGATGAGGCAAATGGGAATTTTAGGAAGATAAGCACTTCAATAAAGTTTTCTAGTGCCTAACTTCTGTTCTGCTACTGTCCTCTTCTTGCATGAGCTGTTCCTCTCAAGCTCCCTGTTAGCTACCTTACTGAACAGTCCTGTTGTACAGAGAATTTTTGACGATGTTGTGAGTCATGGAAGGCAAATAGTATTTTGGTCGAAAAATCACATCTTCTTATAGGAAGATATATACTTACTAATGACGAAATAGGGATCAAATATTACATTCACCAGATGGCTGTCTTTTGTATATCTCTAGCAACCAACCCTTGTAATGAGCTCATTTGGCCTCTGGATGGCATGATGCCGTCGCACAAAAAAGGAGAAAAATCTTTTCCCAATCAGTTAAAAAATAGTTTAAAGAAAAAGCTGTGAAAAATAATTCTAATTGGGTTGTTGTGTTATATTTTACATGATACACAGGAATACTACAGTCATATTCTGTATTTACTAGTTATTTCATGAGAAATGTTAAATATTTTTTTTT
>VZRW01006080.1:18198-49815 GCA_013398125.1 Aegotheles bennettii | reverse complement strand
ATATTTTCCTTTAATAAAGGAAACTTTTCAATGAGAAGTTAACAAAAATATTAGATTGTTAAGTATTTATATTTTTTCTATTTTCTATTTAATATTTAAAGAATATATTTTATCTTAGCTCTGAGTTTTGGTGAATTAATATTACATATTTCTCCCAGTAAATCCAATTTGTGCCTCTCCATGGAAATGTAACATCAGCTGATTTAGCTAAATTTTTTTATCATCTCAAGATTACAGTATGTTGCTATTAGTAATTAAATACAGTTGTTTTGAAAGGCAGCAGACCTTCCCCTTACATCTGTAAATAAATACATGTTTTACTGCTTTTGCTTTTAAGATCTACAACTATTTTGACTTCTAAAAGTATATAATCTTGAGGTAAAGAAAAGCTGTGGGCCATTATGAAAATAAGTAAGATGATTTAATTTTATGCAAAAGCATGTAACTTGAATGTCAGAAACTGATAGGATTTTAGTAGCCGTACAATTTGTAGGCTCTGATATAAATCTGAATAAATCTCTGCCACTTAGCTCTGCCTTGTGAATCTTATTGTAAATCTTTCAAAACTGTGATCTAGAAATTTGGAGACCAGTGGTGTAACTACAAAGCAGACACAATCTTTTGAGTCCGTAGGGTCTATACTAGCAAACAATACAAGAAACCTGTAACTTTTAATCTAAGTGTCATATAAGTGGTTAATAATTTGGTAATATTTCGGTAGCAGGCAGAGTACTAGTGAAAGACATAAAGTTACCAGACAAATACATATAACCTGTCTCCTATGTAAGACTTCTGAAACTTGGTATAGTGAAAAAAAAAAAGTTGACAGAATTGACACAGTGAGATTTCTTCCTAAGTTTACAGAAGTATGGAAATATGGAGGAAACTTTATTTGCTGTAGTGGCAAGTAAACCTAAGTGAAGAGTTCTATCTTCTAGTGAATTTTATGAAAATAGAATATTAGTTTACAGTATTACAACGCAAACAGTCTCTTCATGAAGAGCACATCTTAATGTATTGAATAGATTATAGAATCATAGAATCACACTGGTTGGAAATGACCTTCAAGATCATCGAGCCCAGTAATAATGTATAAATATAGGTACTGAACAGTTAGATATTGAAAAATCAATTTTAAAATGGTAGTTTTTCTTCAAAGTATCTCTTTTGCAAATTAAATGTTAAATTAATGAGAATTCTTACAATGATGCTGCATTTTTACATATTGCATTTATAATTTGTGCATGCCTTATAATAATTTTACTGATGATCCTCTATTTATATTTTTTTGTGTTGCTCTTTAGAAAAATCTGTCAGATTTCCATTGATAATAAAAATTCTTTTGGCAACAAAATGAAATCATAACATGTGGTAATCTGGAAACAAACTGGACTGTCTGGTTGTACTTCTGCTCAGCAAAGCTACTTAGGACACAGTGCTATAGTCCTGCTGTAGTCAATCCTGTAGAACTGACTGTAGACAATTAATAAGTTCTGTGATGTGACTTGGACAAGGTATAATGCAAAGTGCTGTTTTACATTCACACTGTTCAGTCCTGGTGACACCTAGAATTGATTTTTTTATGCCCATAATGATTGCCCAAACTATTTGCTCCAGGTCTATTTTGAGTACAATTAAGTTACACTATGTTCTAATTATTGTCCTTATTTTTCAAATCTTACACTCGTTGATCTTTTAAAATAAATGCCTAAGGTGGCCTATCATTTCTATTTGTGTTCAAAAGCCTGCTGGCAGAGCTTTGCCTCTATTGTGTTATAAGAGTTTGTTTTCTTCAATGTCTTTGCCAAGTCTAATTTGCTGTCATCTTTTCAAAATGCTATTGTTGTATCTCAGAAGCTAACCTTGATACTAGTACCTTCTAATAGCAATGACATCATATATTAAAAATTCTAGTGAGTATTAATATTAATTTAAATGGGCTTTAAGTAATCTTACAGTAAAAAATCTAATCAGTAGAACATCTCAATATGATGAAGTTGATTTGGATTATATTTATATTAAAATACTAACACTTATATGAAAATAATCCCAGAAGTTAAAAAAAGAATGTCTATTACCAAAACATCAATAAAATTTTCTACCATGTTCAGGCTGCAAGGTTGGAGAGTTAATTACAAAGCACAAGAAACTCTGATAAATTAAAAGAAACAAAGATTTCTAGCTTGCTTGAACAGGTCAAAGCTTCTCATTAAAAAGAAGAGGAACAACAAAGAAACAGGCTTTGATGTAGTGCAAAAGCATTTGCTGATGGAGACAATTTTTCACTTAAATGATTTGCACTGTTTGATGTGTGGCACATGCCGATAACCTTTGTCTGTGTTATCACTGATAAGGCATTCAGCATTCACTTATTCTAAATAGTCATCAGTTGTGCTATTGAGGCCATTATCCTGAAACATATTTAGCAGCATTTGAGATCTTTTTTCTCTCCCAAATACAGCCTGTCTCACCATTTTTTGCAGCTGCAGAAGAATTGCCTGAATGAGTTTCTCATCGCAATAACTATGAGGATCAAAACCGACCAGATGGTTCTTTCAGGCTCCTTAGGGAAATAAGATCTGCCATACTAGGGATATCTAGTCTATAAAGTCAATTTTACAGATATGAGACAGTTCTGCTCTCATTTCGAGCTGACAAGGAGCCACTTACCTGTGGTTAACATAACACCAACAAGGTTCACAAACTCCAGTGCTGTTCAGCCATAAATACATGGCTTTCAGTCAGTTTGTACCCTAGGCCCTACATGTGAACCTTGCACTAAAGAATTTGCATGAATATGTCCATTCTTAAAATAAATGTTTTCAAACAATTGTAATTTAGCAAGCTCAACCAAACTAATTCTGTGTGATTTCGTGAAGGTTTCCATGAACATCCCTGGAGCAACCGTATATGAAAGAAGCTCTAATAATAATATTTCATCTTTGAAATATACTATAGAAATTAGACTTCTATTAGCTACAGAAATCTGTCAAGGATATCCATTCAGATGTCTTCTGCTCGTTTTACCAGATCAGGAGAGGAGGGTGAAATTACGGGAAATTTTCTTACTAAAATAAGTTGTAAATATATCATGTATTCTTAGGCATCTCTGAATGTAATTGGAACTTTTTTTAATTATATAGAAGCTTGATTAAATGGGTTTTTTGAAAGTCATTCTTTCAACCTTTCTGGTTGCAGTCTGATTTTGTTCCCCTCACTAATATCCTGTAATTGATCTTAAAACCCCCACTTTCCTCAAATGTGATCTAAGTCATTGTTTCTAATTTCAAAACTGCAAAGCATAATCTAGGGTCTGACTTGTCTTTCCATTATCTACCAATAACAGGTAATAATGACCATAGGCAGAACAAGGAGATTTCTTTTACCAAATGATGCTCTTGAAAGTACCATTAAGAGTTGCAAGTTTCACCTCATTGGCTGATCTCACTGAGTATTTGTCAATATTCAAGACAGGACACTTCCTGTCTTGTGGTGTCTTTATCTTCTGTCCTTTATACTCGTGGCCATTTCCCATCTGTTTACAGTAAAAATTCTTTCTGAGGTAAATTCCTCATCACTGGACTGTGTACTGTGAAAGCAGTGAGAGCCCATGATGTTTCTTCCTTCATGCTGTGGGCAACAGATTAGAAGATCCAGGGATCCACTGAAGTGTAGACAGCAGCAGTCCATGTTTTAAGATAGTCTCAGACTGCTGTTCGGTTGGTATTTACTGAAAACCCTTCAAGGATACGTATTGTTATCTGAAGTGCAGCTCAACATATTTCACTTGAGCTGATCTAGATCCTTGCAGTTACTGTGTCTTTTGTTTTCCACACTATAATCAGGCTCAAACCAGGACAGAATCAATTTTCTTTCTAGTAATTTAACTTTTCAGATAAGTCTCTTTTAAGTAACTGCACTTTCTGAGATTAACAGCTTATTTTTAGTCAGTGTCTGCTTCTAGGACTTAAAATACTCGATGTTTATAGTTATTGTTGGAAAACGGTATGCAGAACCAAGGTCAACCAAGCGAAGTATTCCATCCCATACACACCATACTCAGTATAAAGCTGAAGGATCACAAAGGTTAAGGTCTCTTCATCCATGGTCAGAGTCCTGGGAGGACTCTGTCTGTCTGCCTTTGATCCCGATCCATTAATTCCTGCATCAATGTGTTCCTGAATCCATTTCTCATCTGCTCCTGAATGCAGGACTCCAGTCTGGGGCTTTCCCAGGGCCTGCCTTGCAGCCTCAGTGGTGACATGAGCATTACTAGGGGGGAGAGCGATGTTGATTTTGGTGCATATTTATACATATTTCATTATTTTCTTTTTCATCATTATTGTTTTCATTAAAGTTGTGTAGTTCAGTTTCCAACCTGTAAGTCTCTCTCCATTATTGTCTTCCCTTTCCCTTTCTGGGAAGGGAGAGGGGTTAATAAACAGCATCTGTCATTCATTTAATTGCCTGCCCAGCGTTAAACCTTGATATCTGGACTTGGACCTATAACATCCTCTGCCATAAGTGGCTTCTAAAACTTCAACTGTCCTGGGAAATGTGTATGGAAAACCATTAGATAGGCAGTAGAATGTGTTGTTTTGTAGCGAACTCATGCATTGCCAAAACAAGAGAAACTAACTAGCAGCAAAACAGGCATTCTATTAAAATATGTTGGGACACAGAAATTTTAGAATAAGGAGTTTGTGACTCAGATTGGCAGTTAACTGTTAAATTCTGTCAATGAAGCCTTGCTTTCATCCTTAGGAAAAGAAAAGTATTCCTACGTTGGGTGATAGTATGACAAAGCTTTCCAAAAAGGAGATGGAGAAGTACCACTTCAGAGCCTTAGGCCCAGTCCTTCTGTTTAGAAGTCAGGGAATGCATCTTTTCCAGAGCTTTGCAATTATATTCACACTATAAACACAGGCCAAAGCCTCTGTAACAGAGATAAGACTATAAGACATTTAAACTACTTTAGAAGCTTGCAACATCTTAGATTCCCTAAGCAGCTTTCTTATTTCAAACCGATGCAAACTAGTTTTGCAGCAAGATAGCCTGTCCTAAAGGACTCATAGATCTTCAAAACCTTGAATTTGTTTAAAAATGCTGAAGCTTTCTAAACTTCATGAAACCTTTTAAGCCTGTATAAAAAGCTGAGTTTCTTAAGTCACCTAAGTTTCTCAACCTGACTCTCTAGAATTAAGGACCAGCTGAGCAACAGCAAAATGCAAGCAGATCATAGAAACATGCATTTAGACAGAGTCTACAAATAGAAGAATCCAGATAAAATGCAGTAACAAATTGAAGAATAGTAGCTATTTCATGACAGTAGCCAGCTAGCAATCATTTTTTAAATCATGTCTGGCATAGTCACATATAAACAACACATGCCAGGGAAATATATGTTTTTGTCCTAAACTTGACAGAATATCTTTCTCAGAAAATATCAATTTCTCAAAATCAAATTCTGTGACAGAATACAGCTGTCAATAAATTAATCCAACTAACTGATATCTTCAGTTTCATCCAATCTTAGGTTTTGAGATGAAAAAACTGAAACTTACTTAGTCCCTCAAATACATTAATTCAAAACAGTCTTTAAGTATTCATATATTAAAAATTAGACCTCTATATACTATTTCTATTGTTTCAACAATGTCTGATGTAATTTATTGCTGTGTGGATAACTTGCAAATTTTAAGAGAAGAAAAATTTATTTGCTTAATATTTTCTCTTAAATTGTTAGCTTTAATGCCTTAGTTTGAACAGAATGTTTTAAGTGTTTGGTAATATTAACAGTTTCCCATCTTCTTGAATCTATATAAAGAATAGTTTTATACTAAGAATGCATTAATCCACTACTTATAAATGTCACCGGGATGGATTTTTCCCATTAAAATGCTTCAGGCATGCCTGAAAAGAAATAATTGGCAACATTAACTGCTTTCATTAAGGACAAAAATAATCTTTAATTCAAGGACATGAAAGCATGATCAATTTCTTCAAAAATGTGAAAGGATCACAGACATTAAAAATAGGGAAACTATTTTGGTTTAATTTGCTGGTTAAACCAAAAAGCTATGAAATAAAATATTTCTGCCATTTTAACTGCCATTTGACTCTTTTTGTGCATTGTAATGCAATCAATGAGAAAATGAGAATTTACTTTCTACTTCAGGTTCTACTCAAATAGAATACAAATTATTTAGGGCTTTATTCTTGCAGAATGCTCAGTTTTGTCCTAAATCCTGATAGTAACTGACAACATTTATGTACTGATAACATTGAGATATATATATATATATAACATATATATAAAGTATACAAATATAAAATCCATAGCTCAGCTGGAATGATGGTGAGTAACATGCAAGTTCTTCTCTTGCTGACTATAACAATGATGGATGATTTGCAGGAATGGGATAAATATGACCATGGCATCTTCTGGTTTTGGAAGTTAGGCTCAGAGACATCACTGTAATATTACTAAGTGTTCAGCTGTTGTACATATAATCAATAATTTCCCTAGTCCTCATTGAGCATAAAATTCTGTTAGCTGTTTAATGAGTAACTCTATTTGTTTTATTTTTTTCCAACCATTTTCTGTCAAAATATATAATTTAAAATGTCAGTAAAATGTTTCTTCTTATTTCTTGAAGTTATTTCTTGGGACAGTAGCCTCTTGCTTCTATCTCAGTGTCTCCCTTTATTGTTAGGTATTATGACTAATATCAGTGTACCTCAGTACATCACAGTATGTGATGTACAAGCTGAATAGTTGCTGTTAAAATACTAACAGATTATTTTTTGTTGCTTTGATTTGTTTAGATTTTTAAAATCATGATGTAGTATTTTTTTCTTCAGTGGTTTCCACTGTCATCGTTACTGAAACTGATGACTTGACTTCAGAACTAATAAAATAGCTCATATTGTCAGTGAACAATTAACCCCATGATTGGTTAATCTGGATAGAGAGAAAGAATGTTCTAATACTCTACAGCACAAGCTGTTTTGGATCCATAATTGACTAAAAACAATTCACTTTTTAGTGTTACTGTGAATTCAGGAGGACAGTAACAGAAAATGTATAAACATGACATGAATTTGACCCTAAATGATGGAGACCAAATGCTTCTTTGTAGTCTTCTAATTAAACTTAAATAATCCCTTCCAAACATGGCAAGTGAACAGATGAAAATGAGCTGGCACAGTCTGGAAAAATTGAGTTCTGAACTCTAGAGATCTAACCATCCCTGATTATTGCATCACACTAATGCCAGTCCCATAGCAGCTTGATAAGTGAAGGCATGAGTGAAAGAGGAGAATTCACATGATGGCACATGGACTGAGCAACAGGGAGGTAACTATTTTCATGCAGCACATTTTCTTTGTTGTGTTGCAGGCTGACATACTGAGTTGACAGAGATGTTACTTTGGTAAGTCCTTTCCATTTTTTTCCTCTTAAGAAGTAGTTTATTAATGCTTTTGTGTTTTAACCTAATAATTGTAAGATTTTTGCAACAACACCAAAACAAAAGAAATAAGAAAACTTCTGGTCCTGAATTCATGGGTCTTAAGTTCAGGAGTAAAGCAGATTTTATTTGCCTTTAAGGGTTAAGTGAACTTCATCTAGAGTTGCTGAGGATCCAGCTAAGACTGCAATATTCAGCCCACCACTCAGTCAGCTTGGATCTAAAGTTCCAGTGTTGGGAACAAGTCTTGGTGAACACCTTCTGAGTCATGTTGAGCTTCCTGCTAAATCTCACCAAGACTGAGCAGAAATGAGTTTACGAGAGACTAATACAAGTGATATCTTTAGGCAGAAGGATTAGGAATTAAATTGGGCATGAAGTTAGACAGTATAGGTCCAGAAGGGTACAACTGAACAGTTAAGAGGGTAGGCAGGGTGAAGGACAACTAGGGTAGCTAGATAAAGACAAGAGGGGGATTCCAGTCTAGTTATAGGGTTTCTTTTGGTGAGGAAGCAGTGAAAGACAACACTGAAGAAAGTGAGGGGGAGGAAAAAGGCAGAAGGGAAAGAGGAAATAGATTTGTCCGAGAAAATTCACTCAAAGTGTATAGTTTTGCAGCAGTTGTAGGTATAACCTTGCAGTATGTGGAAACATACTTTTGCTAGAGAAACTCAGAGGTAAGGAAAGGTTAGAGTTGATCTCAGCCTCCCTCCAGGTAGGGACCACTGTAGCCCAAAAATAGCAGGTAATAGCAGATAAAGAGCTTGAGCAGAGTACATGGGCAGTCCTTAGCAACCATCCTGTTAGAAAGTCTGCTCTTTGAAGAAGCCTTAAAATGCCAGCCAGGTGAGAATAAGCACATTGTCAAGTCATAAAATAAGTAATTGTATGGGTCACAAAAAATAAAATAAACCAGTACTTCTGTTTGCTTGAACATCATCTGTTATATTCTGGGCAGCAGAAGGTTTGAGCAACAGTAATACTATGTATGTGTGTATGCTTACACACATGATAAATAGGTTGATAAAATTAAAAAAAATAAAAATCTATGTTTAAATATTAATTCTCACAAGGACCCAAAGTGCTCATCCACTGATACTCCTCTTAGGCCAAATTTCATTGGGAAAAAAGTGTATAGGCAGTGATGGTGGAAAGCATCAAAAGAATATTGTGCCTGGTATTCAGAATGTCTTTCTTACAACAAACATGGTTAAATGGTAATAAAGGGGGGATCATGGAGGTAAATGGTCTAGCAAACTAAGGATTGACACATTTGCTACTGATGTGATTTGTAGTCGTTAGTAAAAAAAAGTACATTGTGCCTAATTGTTTCAAATGAAAAAAATAACATTTGCATATATGCATCACAGATCACTTTAAAAATATAATTAATTTCTGGGTGACACTTTAAATGTAATGTGTTTATTACCTCTAAGAAAGATGTTTTATGTTAAAAATTTATCCAAGTTAGTTTCGTTTTTCCTTTATTCAGGTGTTATTGTGGAAAGGTTGAAACATCTCAGTACCTGTACAGAAGAAATTCAGTATTTGGACTCATTTGTAAAACTGAAATAATATTTAGTTCTCTATCCAGACTCCAGAAAATGTTCCGTTTAAGGGGGCAGACTCAGAAAGATGATATAACCTCTAAACTTTTTTTTCCTGATGTGTGAGTTTTCTGTTTGATGCTGCCAAATGAACAGAATGAGTAAAATAGCTCATTAGAAGTTTCATCACTACTTAGCACTGAAATAGAGTGAATCTCATTCAGTGCAAATGCAGTTGATTTTATTGCACTTTGCAGCATCGAAGAAGTAGAGAGAGGAATAAAAGATTCCTATTAAGAGCAAACAGACAGCCTGTGGTTCTACTAAAAGATTAATCTCCTTGAAACTCGGCAAAATTGCTTCTGAAACTTTACAATATAGTGCTTTACATACACTGTCATCTGGCTCAGTACTGTAAGCACAGGAAACACCAAAGTAGCGTGTTCCCATATAATGGTAAGGATTTGCTCTTCTTCATGTAACATTTATTTTCTGTCTTTGAGTTAGTGGATCAATATAAGAAGCTCAGTTTTAAAATGTGGAAGCTTTAATGGTTTATCAAAATCTCACACTTAGGACCTGATTCAAAGACCATTGAAATCAATACAAGGGCGGACTCTCGTAGACATTGATAGGTTTCCCATCATGACCTCCACATCACCTTTGCACTTAGAATCAGCTTCAAAATGTTCCACAAGGAAGAGTACATTTTTCTTTTTATTTTTTTCAGACACTTCACGAAACGGAAGGTATATATTTTTCCAGCAACTTCTTTGTAAATAAACTTTTAAGTACTAAGTCCTATAGACATATATTTTTTGATGATAATATTAAATTCACAAATAATACCATTTTGAAGTTCACACAAGTAATTGGGTTCTCATTAGAGATGGAGATAAACTTGAATATGTCTTTGGTACAATTTAATAGTGAACAATATTTAAGTACTATTTTATCACTGTTGTACATTGATGGATAATTATCTGTTAATATGATTACTGTTAGAAATACAGTTGTGTTTTGCATTTATACATGTTGCCAATGACAAAACTCTGTAGGCAGTCAATCATTTTTATAAGTAAAGGACAGGTGGTATTAGACTAGAGTGACAGATTTTGTACAAATTTCAACCTTGGCTGTCTAGGAATTTTATGGGAGAATAGGTGACTTAAATCTCCATGCTGTTTCAGTCTGTGACTATTCCTATTATTCCAGAAAAGGGTAGTTTTATGGGGTTGTTTTTTAGACTTAGCCTGCATTGTTTTTGTGAGAAAATGTAGCATGAAAAGCTTTTGACAGCGTATGATTAATGTCAAAATGTGTTTTTGTCACTGCTCATTGTGCCACATTTTAAACCAACAATGTCAGGTGTAATAAACTATTATTTGCTTGCTGGATGAAGATTGCAGAAGGTCATGGTGTAATCACTTTTAAATTTATCAACCAGGGTTCTGCAGGTGGACATTAAGTCTGTTGTAATGTCAGCATGAAACATCCATGATCTAATTGGCTTACCTGCAGACACTCCATGTATTCTCAAGTTGGAAAGGAAGGTCAGAATTCAAAGAACAGATGGCAGCTGGCTAAAGTAATGAAGTGCTGAAAATTCAGTTCTTCTTTACACACATTGCACAGAAAGTTTAATCGAAAGTTTAATCAGAGAAATCAGGAATTCAGCATTTGCCCCCCCTTTTCTGACTCTACAAATTAATTTTCTACTAGAAATAAGATATTTATAGCATTAAATAAAGCATTGAATATGTTAATTGTCCCAGGTAGGCAGAGAACATCGATATGAGAAAAGGATGAATTTTAATTTAGAATGTTGTTTTCATTATGCTAAACACCCCTGCAGGGAACAGCAGAGATGGAAAGCAAATTATTGTCTTATCATTTGTCCTCAGCACTATATTCTTCAGTTCAAATACAATAGATTATGTTTCTAGTTACAGCCATATCATCAGCAAAATAAACTGAAATTATTGAGAGAGGAACAAAGTCAGGTTACATTAAATCAAAACATCTGTCACCATAATGTATCTTGAAATACTAAGAAAAAGAGTAATCTTAAACCATTGTCATGGGCAAAATAATCTCCATTTGGGTATATTTAATTTAATTTACTGACAATTAACACAACCTTTTGATTACTAATTCAAGTATTGAGAAAAAACGTTGTCAGTTAAACAAACACTTATGAAATGTCTTTCATCCCCATTTCCCTAGGTTCATCTCCTATTGTTTTCGTTGTGTGTTATACTTGAGCCCTCGTAAGACCTTCAGAGAGGTTGTTCCTGCCTCATACCTTCCATGGGTGTTCCTGCCTCAGCATGGGTAGTCCACACACATGGTCCCTCAGTAGTCCCTGCTCTGGCATGGAGCACATACTTTATAGAGTATGTCCACAACCATGTTCCCAGAAACAGCCCCTTCTTGTCCCCTCTGTTTCTCATTACCTGTCTCCTCACATGTGACCTTCCCATGGTTGCTGTGACTCTTTCTTAAATACATCAGGGTTGGGGCACCAGGGATCCCTGACAGACTGCCATGCTGTTCCCACCGGTGTAGGAGCCGTCTGTGACCAGCACAGGGCAGCTCATAGTCTCATGAGCTCATGTGTGCCCAGTACACCATGCACCTGTCCAATTACTTTTACCAGTGTTTAGAAAAAAATGAGCAGATGACAAAACTAAGTTGCAAATACGTTCTCATTAATTTTTCTGTTTCCCAAGGGTAGTTTAAAATTTTTGTATTTTTAAATTTATGTGACAAGGGATTGTTATCATAATGTGCCATCACTAGGTAATAGACAAAAAAAAAAGTGCAGGTATCATAACATGGTGCCTTTCACTGTGATGTGGGGATAGATCAGTTCCTACTGCAAATAGTATTTTTTGTAAAAGATAATTTGGAAGACTGGCAAACTGTACAATTTTGAACAGAAGCAGAAAATATACTCCTTATAGTTTCAGTGCTCCCATTGCACACCCTCTGGCCTACCACTGTCCTGTGATTAATGAAGTGGAAGGCACAGACAACAGTGCAAGACAATAATTAATGGATAGTAAAAAATGCAGACACGCAGGTTTGACTCCATAGCACTAACAGAACAAAGCTGTTCAGACTGCACAAATTTGCATTAAAGGTTTTGAAGGAGATTTTGGCCAGAGATCCATGTATGGTTTTTTTACCAGGTCATGTATTTGTTGTATACATTTCAGGGCAATGTGTAGTCGCAATGAAACAAACCTGACTCATGGAGAACTGAGGAACAGGAATACTTGAAAGATAGATTGATTTTGGAAAGATGTAACAAAGGATATCAGATAATCTGTTGACTAAACACTGAAAGTTTATGTTATTTTATAATGCACTCATGGATTCTTTATTGTTCTCAATAGAGTGATTCCTGATTTACCTTATGTCTAATGGGTGCATAGCTTGCCTTCTTTATAGTAGTAAATACCATTGTTTAATACAATGAATTACTATGCATCAAATACAGATTATAGTTCTCTCTGTAGATAACTTTCTGTTTGTACATAGCTCAAGGACACCTCAGCTGATTCTTTTAGTTTACTGTGGCTTCACTTAACTTCAGTCTCATTTATTTATAAAGACATGAACCACTGTAGTCTTGCCAAAACATTGCTGAAACCTCCGAGAACTCTACAAAACTGACACATTTCAAAAATACAGTGAGAAAAGATGTCAGCTCATTTCATATTAAGAAACCTATCAGTAACCTCTGATAACACCTAAACTGTAAACTACAGACTTTGACAGACAATTCTTATGGTTCATTCACAGTTTTTCCTCTTCTTGACATAATCCTACTCATCTCTTTCGGGTGAGAAATGAGACATGTTTACTCTTTGAAACTGACTGAAGCTTAGTAGTTTAATAATAGCAAAATGTTCTTTAGCTTTTCATTTAGGCAAAAAAACCCCCTTAACAGTAACATTTTGTCTTTTTAGTCAATCAGTCAGTTTGTCTTTAGCACAATTTGCATGAACACAATTCACACATTTTTTTTTATTTGATTGATACTGTGCTTTCCAAAGCTGCGTTTTTTCTTGACGATGAAAGTAATCTATCAGAATCACAAAAATATACCTAGGCAGTCAGAATATGAGAATCAGTCTTTGAAGAGGTTAAACATGAAAATCAGTCCTCAGATAAGGTTTACTCCTCTGTTGCTTACAAGAAGACAAGGATAATAGGTAAAACCTGAGTGCAATTAGAAATCAGAAACTTTAAGGTTCTCTTCAGTTCATCACATCAGTTTAATCCTTATTTGGTTATGTTTATCATTATCTTTGTCTTTTTAGGAGAATCTTATCATGGAACTTTTTTAGGAGAATCTTATCATGGAACTTTTTTAGGACCCATCCACAGTTCTGCAAAAGAAAATTAACTATAAGGAGAGGCAAAGTAAAAACATGTGAATATAGAACTGAGGGAAAACTTAACAGCTGCAATCATTTGATTCATGTGGTCCAGAATCTGTCAAATATCTAAGTGGCATGGTAAATATAAAATCATAAAATGGGTTGGGAAGAAAGAATTATTTGGTTCATCAGTAAAATTCTGAATATTAGCTCTTACCTTCACTTGTGGTAAAGTTTTTCTGTAGGATACCAATCTTTGATGTAAGTTAATTTAATTTCTTTCTAAGACAGGCCACTTTTCAAATTGTACAAATCAGCCTGGCTCCACTAAAACCAATGAAATAATGTTGACTTGCACCATTTGTCTCTCCTCAACTTTCTTTAATTGTTTCTTTGTTTCTTCACATTGCGTGTATAAGATATAAATTTTATTCACAAGAGTAATGTAATTTGGAACCCAGGTATATGGAAGTAATCAGAAAGGCTGTCATTGAAATGTACAGGCTTTGAAATTAGTCCAAGTTTAAAGGAAACAAAAATTTAATAAATACATTTTTCCATAGGAACACTTGTACTGGTATTTTGGTTTTGTAGCCCTGCATTAATAAAATACTTCTGAAGAAGCATTCTAGACCAAATAGTTGAAATTCTGACAAAAAGTGATTATCAAGTTGCCTTGCAATATCTAGGCAGGCAGAAAGCATGGAGAGGAGACATGGTTAAAATGAGCAGAGGAAGAGATGAGGGTGGACAAAGAAAAATGTCAATCATGAATAACAGAAATACAATGTCATAAAATGTAAAAAGAGAAAAAAGTGGCAGAAAAAGTCATTGCCTTTGTGAAAAAAGTAATTTTAGACTATGGGATGAGAACACTCCTTGGGTAGATGAGACTATGTCAGAATTGTGTTGGAGTGTTCAAACTACAAAAAGAGTTTGGAGAGAGCAGTTCCTCTGCACAAAGTGGAAGTTTTCTAGTATTTGTTTTCATCCTGAAATATCTAAGGGTGATGTTGCAGCATGAGAGATGCTGACCTGGGATCCTGATGACATCAGCACAGAGCATCAGACAATGTGGTCATTAGTTTTGGTACAAGCTTAGGCAAAATATTTCACTTAGACTTCTGTGCAATCCTTACAGTTCCTTTTATTTGTTTGTTGTTTTTTGTTTGTTTGTTTTTTCTCTTGATGGCTACTAACATTTCCATAAAACACTAATTTTTTTTATGGAAAATGTTCAATTTTAATTTTGATCAGTCTTGTATAGAAAAGAATTTCTATTTACTATTCATACTAAAAGATACAGGATTACACCTAACAGTAAAATGTGATGAACTGTCTTCTAGGGGGTTTATAGCGGAACTTTTGAAGGAAGGTATTTATTTTTTCAGAATGTATAAACGTTTCAGATTTTTGTCTAGATATCACATACTATTTCTATAAAATAATGTTCTTCTTGAACTTTGTAATGAACTAGAGGCACTCTCACCTTTAATGAGTTATGAACTGGTGGGATTGTTGCCTTAAATGCTCTGTTGTCTGCACTTATAAACACATAAAATACTGCTTTGTCTTGGGCTTTTTAGTGACTTGTGAATGCTGCTGTGAAGGACCCTTTATAGCACAATATATCACAAGAAGGTTAAACTGCAACTTGTCTCCTTTGATATGCTCTCCACTTCTAAAGAGATTCAAACTGCAGATCACAGACAAAGAAATCCTACAACGGAGGGAGACTTATTCTGGGCTCAGATGTTTTGCAACCAGGTGCCGAACAGAAGCTTTCTGCATACAGTTACTGTTATGCTTCTGTAGTGACATCAGGACTGATTTTCCAAACCTGTGGCTTTTTGATGCCTCTTACACAAACCACAGTTTGATTCAGGAAAGTTTAAGGCCAAAACTCTGTATTCAAGGTTGTCTAGGAAAGGAAATTTGGTACATAGTAACTAAACCTGTCCCTGCACCACTGCAAGTAGATGGACCAGCATGTGGTCTGATAGCAGGGAAGTAAGAGCTGGTGCAATTCAGTGTATTTATGTACTACAAAGAAATCCAGATATTTAATAGTGGAAAGTGTATTAAATACCTTTCAAAGTTATTTTGTAACATGAAAACTTGCCTAAAATTATTATAAAATAATATCTTTTCCCTTTTTAGCCTTGTGTGTTTCTTTTTCTATGCAAAATCTACGTTACATAAAAGTTAAAAAGATGGGTGGCAAAGATCCAGAAAAAGAGATCTTTGCATAGAGCAGTTGTTTTTCTACTGCTAAGGGAGAAAATCAATAGTACATCAAATCTACTTTGTTCTTGCATCAGTAAGGACTTTGGTTCAAGTTGGGTACATAAAAAAATTCCTTACCTCAACTTGCATGTATATAATAGAAAGAAAAAAAACCCAATCAGATAAATAAGCCAATGCTTTAAAGTGTATTAATTTTAAAATATTTTATTAATCTTACAAATTATACAGATCAAATCTAATCTAACCCAGGAATCTCTGACCATTTAGCTGTGGCATATAATCTGGTATTTATGTTTTGAAACACAATTTTTTCTATCAGTATTATACACTCTAAAATTTAATATGGCGGTAGAAGGGACACAGAGAAAAATATCCTTAACTTCTGCCAGTGTTTCTATAAATACTGTCTTTAATAAATATGTCAGTAGACAGGAACAGAGAATGAGTATCAAAAATGTTAAAAACATCTAGTGATTTTCATTACCTTGGTTACTTCATGACTGATATGATACACCTTACTGGATTTGAATTGTCAGAAGTTATATTGTTGATCTTTAACAAACAAGCTGGTATACTGCCTTTAACTGGGAACTCTACTGAAATGACTGACATTTCTATTCACTGTCAGAAGTTTGGACCCTGATATATAACTCTCAAAATTAGTTAAATGGCCTAAATGTTCAACTGTTTGTGAATATTTTCTACTTAAAAATTCTTTAATCCCAAAGGATTTATCCATAACATTTATCTCTGGTAAAAACCAGAATTTTCTATGAAAGTCATTAATTTAATAAACAACAGCAAATAGCTAAATATGTTAGAAAGGGAATTTATAGTTATAGCCCTTACAGTGAGAACAGTTCTCTGGGATTTTTATTCTTAATTTTATCTATGATCTGACCTGGTTTTCATTTATGTCAATGGAAATCATATGTGTGTAATTCAAAAAGAGTTGTGCTTTGAGTAGTCAGTATTTGGACTTCCACCTAATGAATTGGCAAGTAGATACTTATTTGCTGAAAAAGAAAAGTTTTACAAACTCAGATGTACTTTGGTTAATATTCCTAGGTGAAGTCAGTGTCTAGCAACAGTTTTGGAAAGAGCATCTGTTTTGTTAATTCTTTTCTTCTAATGCAAATGATGAATTCACAGCACACAGTTCAACCACTCTATAGTATATATGTAATATTGTAACAGGAAACATATCTCCTTATTTATCTGAAGAAGGTAAATGCTATACAATATGGTACTTCCTGCTACAGCAGTAATAAATACAGAAATGTGTGACATGGTTTAGCAAATCAAATCCTCTGCATTGGCAGGTAAACATATAGGGGAGTTCCCTTGGACCTCATAAACCATTATTCCACATTCCTTGAGACAAAGACCTCCCTAATGTCTTCAAACATATTTAAGATTGGTAGTAAAAGACCAAAACCCACAACTGTAACAAATATCAAGGGGTTACCAAGGGAATTGTCAGTGTCCTAGTTCCTTCCCACAGATGATCCAATGTAGACAACATGTAAAAGAGAAGGAAACATTACACAGAAGGCTCTCCTTTCTCCACTTGTATCCAAATTCTGAGTTAAACAAGGCAAATCAGAAAGGTAAATGGTGCTGCCTTTACTTTACAACCAACCACAGTATTTATCGTAGACATTTGACAAAAAACGTACCACTTTTGGAACAAAATTTTGAGCCTCTGCAGTCCCCCAGGTGAGATCCTGCAGACTGTGGACGTTCTTGTATTGGTTGTCAGTGATTTATTTTGCTTTCTTCATACTCTGCAATGCCAAAACAGATTATTTTGATGAAAGAGTCAGGTGGAATGCGTCAGATATCTTGATGCAGAAAAATATCACATATGACTACAAAAATTTCAATTTACTGTTGGATACTAAACTTGGCACAGCATAACATAGCTCATACTTCCTAACGATTTCACTATTTATCTGCAATTTGAGAGTGGAGCTAGCTGCCCTTGATCTGGACGAGGTGGAATTTCATGTGCTTGTGTCAAGGGTGTTATCAGTGGCAGTTTCTTTGTCTTTCTCCACATCCTTTAGGATACTCTCATCTCCCTTTCCAAGTCCCACACCAAGATGAGGATTAGGTAAAATCTAGTCATAGTTTGTTACCTATCTGTGTCATTGCTGGTTTTCAGGTCTTGTCAGCCTCTTTATACATTTAAAACATTTATTCAGGAAAATTCACATGTTCCATGAATCTGGGTAGGCTAATTTGGTTGATGGGTGCGTTTTTTGCTTTTGCTTTTTGTTTTCATTTGTTGTTGTCATTGTTGTTGTTTGTTTGTTTGTTTTGTTGTTATTTCTGTTGCTTTTTTTTTTTTTAATTGATCAATTTTAAGTTATTTTGTTTTGGTTTCAATTTTCAGAACTGTTTTTCCAACTAAAAATGATTGCTATTGCAACATAACTGCCATTTTCACCAGTGCTTCTTCTCAGCACTCTCATATACAGGCTCTAAGAATAATTCTTCAAGCAAATTTATGAAGAGACATGTTTCCTGGCTGAGGAGGGAGCAGGTTTTTTTGCATTGCATTAGCAATAGCAAGGGGAAAAGATGAGAACTACTTCTGTGTCTTTTCCCACTGAGATATAAATGTCATTCTCTTACAGAGATTCTGTCTGTACCGTTATTCTGAGCTAACAAAATCAAACATACACTGTTAGGTCACGCAGCTCTATTCATACACTATTGACAATAATAGAAAATACAGTTAGAATTGAATTGCCACTAACAAAATCTGCTCAACAAATTATTTTCTTACTTGTACTATATACTGTATCTTTCACATTTCATGTGATTTAATATACAGGAAAGGCAATTCTGGTTAGGTTTCCATTCAGAATTCACACCACAAATTCCAAGGGGAAAAAGGTTATTGCTCAATCCTCCAAGTGAGGAGAAACAGGAAACCTGACATTTTATAGTGTGTATTTTGGTCATCACTTGCTCCTTACAAAACTTCATTACACCATTTTCAAAATATATTTATACAGACATCAATAATTGTATATACAATACTTTACTGTCTTTGAAAGCCTAGAATTTACAAAAGAATAATTGAAAAAAGCCAGCCTTAGAGAGAAAAAACAACCACATGTGCAGAAAGGTGGACAAATATTATGGGAAGAAAAGGATGGGTGAACACAGAGACTTAGGGAAGGACCTAGGAGGAGAGCTGTGAGAACCTTCCTCAGAGATCAGAGCAGTAGGAGGTAGGAATGTTTATTAAGAGAGGGAAAGACTCACACTTCAAATACATTTACCTTCCCATAGTTTCTGAATCTCACTTCTTCCTGAAAATCTGAATGCTTAGTGAGGTACCCCAAACTACTCAGACACACCTCAGACGCTCCTGTTCTCTTATGCCCCACCCCTCTGACCTCTCTGTTGCTGGCAAATTGAGCCTACTTTAATATTAGTCTTAATAAAATTGAAAGAACTGGATGAAGGAATATAAACTACGGAGGCTGATAAATGGGTAATGCTCCAGAGATTAAAGCTATGGTGAAAACAGTGTTAGAACTGCTTTTAGCATTTGGATAAATGGCTTTCTTAATAAAGATCACAGGGTTTAATGAACACCTCACCTTTTCTTATTTTTCAGCAAGAAATGCATGAAATACAATGGAAGTGACCAGTCTAGGGACATTCAGAGCAAGAAAACTTGATTAATAAGTTGGCAATGTAGCAAATAAAAGTACTGGGAAAAGTGTGCAGCAATAAAGATAAGAAAAGTTAGGTAATTTCTTCTTTTTTTTTTTTTTTTAACTGGTAAAAGCTGAAAAGTGGCTACAAGTCATCTGGTACATGGACATGGAATAGGGCATGTGCATGTTACAAAGGAATAATAAGGTGTGGTCTGTGAGTAACTTGGTGTGGATTCACATGAATCAATACCATGTTTGACACATAAGAATTGACATGTCTGTGAAAACACTGTCAGCAATTATGTCTAAAACATGGACACAGCGACTAGAATTATAAGATAAATAATTTACCCATAGAAAATGAAACAATAAGAAGATATTTTTGTCTGATACTGAGAAGCAGAAAAATATTTTTGCTACAGAGATGGGAACTCTGCAACTGTGGATAGTGAAAAAAAATCCTGTAATTAAAGATAAATTTTACATTTTACATTAAATTTTTAATTGAAAGACATGATGTAGTTTTTACTTGAAATTATACTTGAAAGTAGAATTTAGGGAAAAACACATAATAGAAAGGGCAGATACACTTGTTTTGAAAAAAACAGCATGAGAAACACCACAGAGACACTTAGAATAAAACAGGGTCTCATAACCCCCAGATAACGAGAACTGGAGAAAAAGAACAGAACTGGCCGTCCTTGAGACACAGCGATAAGAACATACTCCTACTGGAGACTCGGCCATCTGGGTTGCTGCTATCACCTTACCTTGGTGAGAGCTGGTTGTGGGCTGGCTCCAGCCATGGGCCTTAAGCCAGGACAAATTTTAATGAAATTCACCTACTAGGGTTGCATTAACATACTAAAAAAGATACCCACAGGCTATAGAGACCCCTACTCACAAAAACCCACTCCTCTATGAGCATGTATGGTGAAATCTTTGGGTACTATAACTTTAAATGGAAGAGAGAAATTAATTGACCAGTCAAGTGTATGGGTGATAGAATATGGTTAATGTTAAATTAGGATTACAACATTTCTGTCTATAAAAGTAGCCTTCATCTTTCAGGCAGTTAGGCTAGCTTTGTGGTATACCACCTAGCTCCCTTTTCTGCACAGAACTGGAATATTCATACATGGAATGCAAATATCTCAACTCTGTGTGTCAATTGGCTTTGCACACCAGGTACCAGACCCACTTTTGGGAAAACAGAGACTTATCCCGTGTATCATACATCCCAGTTAGAGAGGGCAGCTGATTTATCAATAAAAGGGAATTAAAACTGAGAATCAATAATTTAGCACAAATAATCAGGATGAAATTGAAGGAATACAAACCACAGCACAAAGTCAGACCAAATGATTATACAGAGGAAAAAGAGTAAGAAAGTGAAGTATTTATTTCCCTGTGCTGAAAATATAGCATGAAGATCTAAAAAGAGATTTAGTGCATGCAGAGATGGAGGATGCAGAAATTTCCAGTGAAAAGAAAGATATTTTTAGCATGTTCATAATCTCTCTGTCTCTCAAGGTATATGTCCTAGAAAAGTAAGCTGTCATTCATTCGTCATAATTACAATTGGATGCATGTAGTCTGTCTGTAAAAAAGACATGAAATGAGATGTTTTCATTTACTTTGTGTAGCAATTAACACACAGCAATACCACCCACTACTGAATAGTAAGACAATATATAATTGCCATACCAGGCCAGAATATTCTCAGTGGGAGGGAAAAATAAAAACTACCGATAATTCAAGTTTGTCATGTGGTACCTTCAGGTGGACAAATGAGGACAATTCAGGTGTGAATGATACAATACCAGCAACTTTTAATAGGGGCAATGCCTAATCAGCTCATCATTGCACCACTTGACTCCAAGAGCCCAACAAAGCTGTGATGGTAGATACAGATGAGGAAAGCCATAATTGCTTTCAGGTCCATCAGGTAGGTGCCTGTCAGTCAACTACCTCTACAAAGTAGAAAAATACCTTTATGGAAAAGGAGTTACAGTATATCATCACAAGCAAAGAGACAAAAGAATACATTATACTAGTCGTATTTTGAATAATTTTTCCTTGACATAAAAAAGTGTCATTGGAAGCTATGCTCTTTTATAAGAAATTACATAAACTCTAAGTAAAAATCAAGATTCTGTTTAATAATTTTATAGACTTAGGGTGTGATGGATATATTCAGCACATTGAAGAAGCATGACGAACACTAAGATGTGCAGTGACTGTTCGGAAGTTTATGTCCAGTTAAACCACATATATGAGTAACCAAAAGTGTTCAACAACAGAAGGAGACTGTAACTGAGGTTTCAGCTGATCATGGAAAAACCTTTTCCCTTCAGCTTTAAGACTACCAGGACTGTGGAAGAGGTCCAAGACCAGCATATTGAAGATCTATGACTTGATTAATTAGGCAGTAGATGCCACAAAGACTTAAACTTCGGGTCCTGGATATCAGGACATATTTGTACAAAAAACATAATAGTAACAAGATTTTTGTAACAAAACAGGTAACAACCAATGAGGAACTAGGAAGCTAACATATAGATTGCAGTAGTGACTGATTTGAAGAAATACATAAAATAGACATCTGTCTACATGGATAAAAAACTATTTGAAGTTTTAAATTTTATAACATCTCATAATATAGAGTTTGGTTTCCCTAGTGTGAAGTTCTGTCATGCTGAAAACTAGCAGATTGTGTATAAAACACTACTTCCACCACTTTTTATACTGTCTGTAAATGGATACAAGAAAGGACAGATCATCTTGAAATGTATTAATCTTGTGATTTTTGATCTAATACTGCTCTGAGACCCAAGTAAGAAAAAGAAGTTGTTGCTTTAGGAGAGCTTCATGTCTACCAAATACTGGTGTTGAAAGGAGAGCAGTTAGGCCAGCCCTGGAATCCACAGGAGGGACTGGTGTGAATACTATCAGCCATAGGTTTTCTAGGCAAAGGAAAAATTATGAGAGAAACAATCTAAACTTTTCCATCTCTTTATACTACCACAAACAAATATTTCATGGTTGAAAAATCTCCAGGTATCTTCCTTCAGTGTGGGTAATTACCTTAGAAAAGGAGTAAATGGTTCATATTTCTAACATTCTTTTCCAGAATCTTTCTTCATTCTTTACAAAAAATCATTTGATAGATACACATGACTTGAAGCTTCATTGCAAATATTTCTTGTTTGTATCTTTTTCAGATACAGATTTTCTTAGGAAGCACCTCAGGTTTTTTTTTTTAGTATACATATGTATGTGGTTCTATAACTGGAGTGATGATCAAACTGTTAGAGAAATAAAGTTGCAGAGATTGGACTTGAGGAATGGGCATTTTCAGAGCAATAAATAAAACTACATAAGACCTCAAAAATAATTGTTCAGTGGGCCAGGATGAACATATTGGTCAGGTTGTATAGGGCTTTGAGCAAACTGGTCCAGTGGAAGGTGCCCCTGTCCATGGTAGGAGGGTTAAAACTAGATGATCTTTAAGGTCCCTTCCAACTCAAACCATTCTATGATAAAGCCTGCTGTAGGTTCTAGCTGCTGTTTTAACTATGAAAAGGTTTCAATTCTGTTAGTGAAGGAAAAAGGGCAGGCAAAGTACGGATATTTCTGGATTGGGCCCTCTTTCTAATGAGAATCTAAAACTTTCATGACTCTTTGACTAAGGAGCACCCCCACTTGTATATTATTAATTTTTATTTCTCCTAAGAAAATCCAAGTCTTCATGAAAGACTGGCTGTTTTGAAAATGTGCATAATGGACTCCACTTGAATTTCATTGCAACGGGTAACATAAATGACATTGAAATGTACAACTTGCTCCTTAGCAAGGAAAAACATCCAGATCACATCTTCAGGCCGCATTTAGAATAGCTCCATTTCAAATTTATTCATTTAATTTGGAAAACATACTGATTTTAATATTTGCACAAATGCTGACAAGTTTTCCTCAGAAAATGTTCATTATTATTCAAAATAATTGAGCAGTTTACTATTTCACCTATTTTGCAGCACAGAAACCAATTTCAGAAGAAGGTTTTCAGAGCAATTGTGGGTTGTGATAAGGAAAATAATGGCCATATAAAGGAGTTAGATTAGAATTAAACCTTGAAAATAAGCAGTATGATCTATTGACTAGCTTCATGTGGCCAGCTATTTACGGTATTTGCAGTGCAGAAAATGCTCCAATCTTGCTGTTTTTGTGTTTTCGCAACCTCATTAATTACCTCATTTACTTAAAAGTGACTTAGATGCAACAGTAATTGAATGTGAATGTAATCTGTTAATGACATTCATTCACATCCCTTCCTTTCAAGAAGATTAAGCCACAATTTGACATCATGAGCAAGGTATTCTCACAGTCTGTGAAAATGCTGTTGTGTGAAGCATCTGTTTTTAAACTAGAATCACTTGTCTTGTAGTCAGGTGGAATTATTGGATTTAATTCCTTTCCTAAAGCTAGTACTCTTACTTTGGTAATATAATCGATTTGAAAGGGAAGACTTCTAAATTTTTTAAAAGATCTGTATCACCTTCTCCTCCCCCTCTATTCTGCCCTAGTGAGGCCACATCTGGAGTATTGTGTCCAGTTCTGGGCCCCACAGTTCAAGAAGGACATGGAACTGCTTGAGAGAGTCCAGCGCAGAGCCACAGAGATGATGAAGGGAGTGGAACATCTCCCTTATGAGGAAAGGCTGAGGGAGCTGGGTCTCTTTAGCTTGGAGAAAAGGAGACTGAGGGGTGACCTCATCCATGGTTACAAATATGTAAAGGGTGAGGGTCAGGACGATAGAGCCAAGCTTTTTACAGTGACGTCCAATGATAGGACAAGGGGCAATGGTTGTAAACTGGAGCATAGGAGGTTCCATGTGAATATCAGGAAAAACTTTTTCACTGTGCGAGTGACGGAGCACTGGAACAGGCTGCCCAGAGAGGTTGTGGAGTCTCCTTCACTGGAGACATTCAAAACCCGCCTGGATGCGTTCCTGTGTGATGTACTCTAGGTGACCCTGCTCTGGCAGGGGGGTTGGACTAGATGATCCTTCGAGGTCCCTTCCAACCCTAGAATTCTGTGATTCTGTGATTCTGTGATTCTTCTCTAATCTATGCAACATCTCTTATAAGTGATTTCTTTCCCCTTTCCCATCATAGCTACACAGGCAGATACACTTTTTTTCAAGCATCCAGTGCATCTTCCAGGGATAGTCCTTTATCCTTGCTTTATTTCCAACTTTGTACACTGACACATTTATTTTCACTTCTTTTGTCTTCGGCTCAGAGTATGCTTTGGACTAAATCATCTTCTGATGATTTCTTCTCTGTCTCTGAGGCTTTCTGTTGAAGTGAAACAGCAGACACAGCTAAAAAAACCCAACGAAACCAAATAATTTTTCTTTGTCTTTCTGAAATCCTGAGGTTTTTTTCTCTTCTATTAATTTCTGTCTTGATCATTGGATACATATTGTATTAGCATCTTCTCTCTTTTTGTACTGTCTCTAGTATGTTCCTATTGTTCTTTCTTTTACCTAAGACAAAGGTTTCATCTATAAACTATATATAGTGTATTCTTAGACATGCTTTCCATGTCTCCCACATTCTTACATTTCCAACCTCTGTCAGAAGTCTCCAACCGCTCTGTAAAACAATTTTCTTTTCTTCTCTTGTTACCTTTCAATACTTTCCAATTAATTAACAAATTCATTTTCATTCCTATATATGATTTACATCATTAGTCTCTTATTTTTTTTTTTCTCTATACCCTTTATTACTCACTCACATTAAGTCTTGCATTGTCTTTAGAATATCTGCTTTGGAGTTTCTTGTTTGTTTTATTTTCAAGGCTCCCTCAAGACTTCTTTGGAAGGAAAGTAAAATGTAATGGTAAGGATGAAACAAGTTTGTCTTGAAGTAGCACAATTAAGACTTTCATGGAGCAAAACACCTCCCTTAAGCAATAAAGGGAATCAGAGTTAACATATTTCCTCAAGCTAAGTAACAAGTGACCCAAACATCACTGCTCTATCTCAGAACCATCACAAAACTACCTGTGACCTTTTGCCAGTCCTAAATACACAACCCATGGACTTGACAAGACAATATATTCCACATGTATGGGAGTATGAAGGGAGAGTATAACTGACTTCCATCACCAAGTTAATTGCTGGAATGGTATATTATCTGAATTTCCTCTCTGTTTCTCATCCTGAAGCTGGCTTATGACTCTGCCCAGTCTGTCACCAGAGCTGCCCAGGGAGGGTAACAGCAGGGGAGTCAGTTCTGCCATCAGTGCTGAGTTGGTGCAAGTTGAGTTCAGATTCACAACTTTGGTTCCTTCTTAATTTGATACCTTTGTACTCGTCAGTCATTTACTTCCTAGCTATATAAATTGTCTTTGCTAAACAAGCTTTCTCGCACCAATTCCAATGAAGCCATCATTTCACATAATCCTGTCATTACCATGCCAAAAGTATTGTCCTCACATTCAAATACCTTAATAGTTTCTCACTCTTTTTATTCCAAAATCATGTCATGCTTTTTATTTTGCATTTCCTTGTGTTTCTCTAAGTATCCCTTCCCTTTTCTTTTTAACTATTTTCTTCTTCTCCTTACCAAAAAAGCCCTCAGTAGCAATTTTACTAAATTCATTCTCTTCCCTTTTGTATTTGGGATGATGGTTAACTCAGGTGAGTTATCTACTCCACACAAACAGCATTTTGTTTTTTTTCACCCTGAAATTGATTTTATAATTAAGAGAAGTACGATAATTGAGCATGTCTCTGTGTGCTTTCACAATAGTTCTCTTTATCAATGTTAGAACCAAAATGAAAATCTAGTTTGTATACTATTAAACTTTCTAAAGAGGCATTCATTAATATTCCAAAGTCATTATCCAACACTTTAACAATTTTGACATCAATTAGATTTATAACTACATAAAGCCCTTGTCATCCTGTACCTTTCATAGTCAATTTTCATCTTGGATTGCATAGCAAACGGGAAACAAGAAACAGTCTGTAATACCAGAAGTAGCATACAGAATTCTAAAGTACTGAAATTGTGTTGTAATTAAGATAAAACATTAATAACTTCATTTTCTTGTATGTGATAGTGTTAATACATAAATTTCACTGCTGTCCTTGACAAATGAAATATGATAATGGATTTCCTCGTAGACCAATTAGTATTTAACAACAATTAAATGAAAAAGATATGTAATGATCCTGATGGAATGAAAACAATTGTCACAGGCAGTTCATAGAAGGAAATTACATGTGCCAGTATGAATATGTGGCAGAAAATTCCCAGCTCCTCTCTCTCGTGCCCAAACATATTTTGTCAGCCAAATGCTTATTTTATTAGATTGGCATAGTTTCACAAATCCCATATCATCCACAAAGATTGCTCACACAGCAGAGGGGCAGTCATTTTTCATCAAAGTTCAGCTGTTTTTCACAAAATAGGCAATTCATTAGGCAGGGTAAAAGATCCCATTCTGTTTGGTGTTTTTCTCCTGAGATAATGAGTCATGTAACTTTTTTATTTATCACCTGTTACCCCTGTTGGTGATGCCAAACATAACTACGAAACACAATCATGTAAAACTGGAAGAGTTCTGGTGTGATGTTACTGTGGCTATTGTATGTAAAAAAAATTTCTTATTAATATACATGCAAAGCAAATTTTAATAAAAATGAAGGTCGTTTGTAAGACAAGTGAGATGCTGTGTCTGCTAATTATTCTGGGCAGGTCATGTGTGTGGCTCTGACAGGAGTAAAAGTCAGGTCACTATGAAGAGCTATTGAGATTCCACCCATCTCTTATTTGCTTTGGATATCTGCTAGATATTTATAGGATTAAACTGATAAACTTTCACTTCCTTCTTGTTCACAGCACAGCTCATAATGACATTTACAGTAGCTAAAAGGTCACCTGATTCCTCTTTATGTTTTGGAGAGAAAAAGGTAGAATTATTAGTGAACATATTTCCAGAGATGAGAAACTAAGAGTTGTCTAGAGTATAAATAACAAATAAACTGTGTCAGTGACCTTTTGGTGATATCTTTCATGCATTATTCTAAAGTTATTTTAATTATGTTTTTAATGGTCTTGTATCCAAGATGAATTCAAGATGAAATATTGGTGAAAATCACGACTATTTTATATGTGCATAAACTAAGTCACTATTAAACTAACTAATTGGCCACTGGGCACCAAAATCTGACTTTTAGTGTTTTATATCAAAAGTTTTTATTGCCTTCAATGTTCTTTCAATTTATGCTGCCCTTTCTTTATTCTTAATTCAATAAGGATTTGTATGAGTAGTTCCCTAGACTGATATTAAGAATTACAGGAATGATTTGCATGCAACGGGATGAATGCATAACCTTGAAAGTAATTATCCCTTAAAACAAACAAGCTGAAATAGTCTGTTAATAGCAAATGTAAAAATGACAGGCTGTGGCTCTGAAAGGTACAAGTGAAATTTTATGAATACTAAGGAATATGTCACTCTATGTTGCTTGTAGCCATGTATTTAACTAACCATAAGCTGTATGTTCAACAGAAAATAGTTCACTTCTGCTAAGCTAAATATTTAAGTCAGGCTAGCTTCCAAGTATAATTTAGGCCAAATTGCTACTAGCCTGATGAAAACATAACACAATGAAATGCTGCTAAGTTTGTCTTGTACTCTATAGGATCTTTCTGTAACATCTAATGAGTGTGTACTGTGATATGGGTATAGGTCAGTATTAGATCATCAGATCTTTCTATGTCTAAATGCCACATTTAGATTTTATTACTATACAAAGCAAGGAAAAAAAAGTCTTATGAAAACCCTCAAACATCTGTATCAGCTATTTTAACAATAACTATCATATTGTAAAGTTTAAATTCTATTACAGGTCAATTAGGAACTAATATGCGTGTTTTGATAGAAGCATATTTAATTCAGAATTGTTATTAAAAATGCTATAACATATCCAGCAATATCCTTCATTTCTCTTCTTTAAGACAGAAACGTTAGAACTCTCTAATGTTAATTCCAGTATTTTCTTGCTACTAGAACACTTCTGATTTTACATTGCAGATAAACGGAGATGATATTCTAAGAACAGTGTGTTCAGATGGCAACAAATTAAGTGCAAGGAAGGTTACTTTGCTAAAAGATACTGCTTTTAGTAAGAAAAAAAAGAGGGTTCAAACCTTTTATATGCAGATAACTGCACAGGCAGACATTAAACAATGGTAAAGACCATTCTGTTGTAGTCACTACGGTGGTGTTAACTCATGACATAAAGAGCCTGAAGCATAAAATGTGCATTAGACTACTAAGTCCACCAGGCTGAAGTAATTTCCATGTTATCTTTCTCCAGCATTTATGACACCTTGTCAATTGTCTGAGATACCCTGAGGATATCAGACACTGATCAAAACATTTATTATATAATTTGCTTTCCCATATATGTATGTATACATGTATGTATGGATATTCTTTCTATTTGAAACAAGGATGTGTGGAAGTGTGAAGGTCAAACTTACTTGATTTGGCTATTCATGGTTTCCTGCCAGCTGGGCTGTAAAATGGGCTTTACTGCAACAGTTTCATTAATTGGTGCATTGGTACTATTCAGCCTGCTATGGAAAAAAAACAGAAACAAAGCCTGAATCTTTTCACTTTAGAAAGAAGTTCGACTTCTTCTCCTTTTCCGAAGGGCTGGGTGAGATGCGCAGCTATTAAAGGAACAGGGAAATAATTCTCTGTCATCCAAAGCTCATTTCTGTACTCTGGAAGAGGTTCTGTGCGAACAAATGAGTGTGGACAGAGACCTCTAGTCCACTGTCTGTGGGATCTGGTGTGAAGAGTAAATAATCTGATGAATGAACAATTTAGACATATACTGAATTAATTTTTCAGCCATTTCTTAAATACTCTTTCTTGACTGCTTGTTGAATAAAGTCTTATGCTGTCTGTAACAGCAGCAATTGAAATACTTGCCTCCTGTTTGTTTGCTTCTCAAACAATAATAACAGTCACATATGTGAAGAAGGGATAATTTGTATAAAAAAATGTTCAAAGAAACATAATGGCATCCAGAATTTAAAAGGACATGTATGAATTTAAAAAATAGGATTCGATTTATAGCAAGATGCCCTTAATTTTAAAGCTGTGGCTTTATCTATTGTGCTAATTTTAATGCCTTTTCTTCAGTCACAGTTTCTCCCAGTGTTACCAGCAGTGCAAATAGAGCTTCAAGAATTTTAATGTAATGTCACATAGCTGAAGTGAGCAGCATTTATATCAGTGAGACTGTTAACAATGGAATGAATATGGTGTTGAGAAAGAGTACTAATTTTCCTATCATTGATGCAATGTCAGTGACTAATACTTAAAGACTAATTTAATTATCAATTCTAAACTGAACTCCACTGAAAGCACATAGTGAAAATTAGAGTTGAAAACCTATGTTCTCCTTTATAACTAAGAAGGAAAGTGACTAGTCTTTAACAGAATTATTCATATTATTTTTCTTGCAATTTATTACTACAAGAGCAGCAGCTGAGGTAAAATATTTTTACAGTATGCACTAGAAGAATAGGGTTTTTCCTCTCTTCTGAAGAAGGTAGTTAGTATTATTTAGTCTTAATAGAGTTAGATTTTAAATTCATGTTGCCATATGTTGCCACTGTAGATCAAATCTAAAATGGGTTTAATAGAATTTTATTCCCAGTAGGGAAAGGAACAATTGTAATTTTGATCAATCTTGATTACTTCTTAATTCATGCCTTTCCTTTATTATGAAAGAAGGAAGATGACATCTTTCTAACTTTTAGGGTTAGAAACAAGTTATGTTTTTATAATTTTTGAGAGTTTACTGAATTTTACTGAGTTTCAAATTTGATACTATTATGGTTTAAAACACTAATATTCATATATCTGGACTAACTGTTCTGAGCTAGGTATTTTGAATGCTTGAGAATTGTTATGTTTTGAGGGGACACAGACAAATTTTATGATGTTACTGCAAGGACCCAGAGAGAGGGGTGGAGTTTAGGAACTTTCATGAAATGGATTGAAGTGGGAAAACTGAAGAATCCCTATTCCCTCCCACTTCCTGCCAAACTCTATAAAGGCCAGGAAAATGGGAAGTTTCCTCCTTTCTTCTTGCTCTCCCTCCTCGCCAAGTGGAGACATACTGGAGAGAGAAGGAATCCTGACTTTGTCATCAGCTTGCCACGTGCTCTGCAGAATCCAAATCCATTGAGTGCTGGGAAGAGCTTTGGACTCTTTTCCCTGCATCAGCTTTGACGTGAGAGGCTTTCGGGAACTTACTTTGGCGATCATCATAATCAGGTTTTGTATATGTATTTATTTGTATATTTTGTTCCTTTCTCACCTGTTACTCCCCCTGCACCATTTCATTAAATCTCTTCTAGTTTTAACTTCCAATCTTTAGGCCTCTACTCCTTATTCCTCTTCTATCTTCCCCCGGGGGGTAAGGGGATTAACAAAGAGCAGATTCTGTTCTTTGGGTTGTGGCTCTCCCTGACCACTTAAATTGAGGCAGGAGTGCATTAGAAATGTAATTGGCTTTGGGAAAATTTTGATGGAATATAAGATTACTTCCTGAATTATATAAATGGATATAATTTTTTCACTAAGGTTTTTTGAGTTTAGTGCCATTTGAACGCTACTGTAAAACATTGCTGGCTCCACTGAGACAATTGATGTGAGCATAAGCAATACATTCATAACACTAATCAAACAAGCAAAAAATTGAAATGACCCAAGTACCTTGAATACATAGGCATAACAACACTAGGAATGTTGGAAATCTTAGGATTTGGTATCCATCAGTTGTTTCTAGGAAATGGTTGTTGCCATTTTTAATTCTACCTCCTGCTTATTTATGGAGCTCCCTTCTAACCCAGTCTAATATATGCTCATGGAAGCATAGTGTTTATTATCAGGAGCTATACATTGTTGTCAGTGACATGCCTCTAAGCAATCACTGTGTCAAAAAATAAATATTTGTGAACCTGCAGAGTTTATTATGAAGTTGTGACAGGTTTTAATTCCTAGCTTTTATCCTTGCAAAACAAGCTGATTTTCTAGAGTTTGTTCATCTGTGTTTTTTTGATACAAGTTTTCTCTTTCTTTCTCTTTTCTCTTTCTCTTCTTTCTCTTTCTCTTTCTCTTTCTCTTTCTCTTTCTCTTTCTCTTTCTCTTTCTCTTTCTCTTTCTCTTTCTCTTT
>VZRW01006080.1:0-18193 GCA_013398125.1 Aegotheles bennettii | reverse complement strand
TCTCTCTCTCTTTCTCTTTCTCTTTCTCTTTCTCTTTTCAACAAAAAAACATAATTCAATGGAAGTATATTTTGTTTTAAAAAAAAATTTAAAACTCTAATTCAATTATTTCCAGTGATTTAGCTATGTGATTTTATGTGGTATTTCATGATAAATTTTATACATCAGAAGTATTGTTATTATACAGTATACTGCTGAATACATATTCAAAGGAATTTATCTAGGAAAACAAAATAATCTAAAAGTGGTTTGGAAAACAATTGCTTTCTAATTGCGTAAAAATAAAAAATAGACCACCTAACCCACCCACACTTTAAAATGTGCATGTGTATATACACATATACACATACACATATATATTCTAAGAATGAAAAATAACTTTGTCCCTTTGTAAATTCATTTATTGTTCATCATAAGACTGCCATACTGTGATAGAACCCCTATATACTACTTAGTTTAGTGTAATGATAATATCCTGCTGCATGTTCAAAGTTAGGCTGACAGAAGCAGTACTAAGGAAATCATCAGGAAACATAACAGCTGCAAGGATGCAGATGCTGCAATCATTAATGCTGAGGCTCTGGGGGAACAGTGGGATGCCCAATCCATGACTGGTATCTCCTAGACTAGCAAAGTTTGCTTTTTCCAGACTAAGGCTGAGGTAGAAGTACAAACTGAACTTAAAATGTACCATCTGAGGTAGCAAAGGAGAAGAAAGACGCTAAGTTTAACTGATGAGAGGGAACATAGATATTGCAATGAACAATATGCTCACTTCAGTATAAAGATGAAAATAAGTTGTTTGAATGGAATGTAAGAAAACTTTCTGGGGAAAGACAGAGAGCTAATTTTTTATGGTTTTGTGCTATCTGCTACTGATTGTGAAAATTATACATAAGTAGTCTATTCAGGACCTGTCTTCTAGTCATTTTAACCACTTTGTTGTTCATAAGATAGTGGAGGGGAAAAAAAAAATTATAGGCACCAAAAAACTTAACATGTTTGTGAAAGGAGAGTCCAATGTATCTCCTCATTTAATCAGTGGTAATTAATCTGCAGTTTATGACTTGTGCATTGCCATCAACTTTTGAACAAAAAGTCAAAACAACTTTTTTTCTGGTGAGCAGATATAGTGTTTAAGAGGAAGTTTTGAACATTGTTGTAGGAACCACTGCTATTCCTGCTGTTACTATTGTCATGACGTACATATTTCATGCAGTGTAAGGGAGCGATGGCTGTCCTTAGACAGTAGAACAGGAACCTAAATTACACTCTCATTATTGCCGTAGTTCAAATGAGACAATCTTAAGTCTAACAGGAGACAATCCAATGAAGCAAAAGGCAGCAATAGCAACCTGTTTTGTTGAAAATTGTCTTCAAATACCACAAATTTGAAACACATTCCAAATAAAGTAATGTAACCTTGTATTAAACTAAATTTCCTGCCTATTCATCCAAAAGCTTATTGGAATTCAGGCTGACTCCCAGTTTGTAGATACCCACAAAAAAGACATGTAGACTTATTTACTCTAAGATTTGATTTTACACTACAGCATGATTTTTCTGGCTAATTTTGAAAAAAAATATAAATCAATTTTTTATAAAAGAAATACAAACACATTTGTATAAATTTCTCTATCAGTTCTTTCTGGGCCAACAATTTATCACATCAAAACAGTGAAAACGTTATTTGTAAAAGGAAAGTAGCCATAGAAAAGGGAATAATTCAGAAGGGTATTAAAAAACCCCAAGTCTAATTTCTTCAAGGGATTGTACAAACCACAACCAAACACTGGATAGGATTGGTGAATTTCAACTTTGTCATAGAAGTGGAAGCTCATCAGTTCTCTCAAGAAAGTACACAAGAGGGAGGGAGATCAAGGGGATCCATTTGGATCACATGGTTCGTCCTCTCCTCCCCATAAGCACAGCTGCTTCCCATCTGCTCGTAATTGTCACATAAACAGGCTGGCAGGTGGTGGTGTCCTGGGTGGTCTGAGGTTAGTACAGAAAATTGTTTTTCTGGTGCTCTCAAACCAGCACACCTCTCTTGGTAATCACTCAGAGCTGAACTGAATTTCTTCAGTGCACAGGTCATGGTATACCATATTTTGACCCAGCTTCTCTAGAGTTTGGAAGTACAGAACTGCTTTTACAACCTGTGGTGCACAAGAGCTTTGTATTTATTCTATGTTGCCTTGTTCCTTTAAAAAGGGAGAGACTTGATCTGGTGGAACTCCCCAGAAAGGTGGAGTTCTGTCCTCTCCATGAAAAAATAGAATAAACTTTGAGAGAAAATCTTTGACACTACAGATTTTGAGACAGAAAGAGTTAATGCAAGGAGGTGGAATCTTGCAGCAGAAAGAGAAACTGATGAGAAGAATAGATAGCAGCCAAGAAGGTCTCAGAAGTGACAGTAGCAACTTTCTGCAGACCAGGGGAAACTGAAGTATTTGTTGCAGTTTGGTATTTATAAGGGTTTATATTCTATTTTCCCTTCTTTTGAATCTTCTTTTTCTATGTAAATTCTAATAGAGATTATATTTAGTGCCTAATTATGCCATTTGATGTTCTTGGGGATAACACTGATCATCTGAACTTTGAGGAAGATGTCAAAACAGTCACCCTACAATTCCAGCTGACCTCAGTATAGTCAGTCCACTCTTTAAAGTTTTTTATGGACCTGTCATCACAAAAAAAACCCAAAACCAAACCTAAAGTGTTTTATTTTTTCCCCTACTCCATCTTCCTAAGCATGATCTTTTGTCAGGAACTGACAGTATCTTTGCCCCTATCCCTGTTCTTGCCCCACTTAGTGTAACAGTATGTATATAATATAAAGAAAGTCTCAGAAATATTCAGGAACAGCAATTACTTTGTGTAATTGAAAGTAGGGAAGCAAAAATACTTGCAGTAAGGCCATGATATGCCCATTTATGTTTATATTAAAAATGACCTGTCTCTGGTGAAATGATTCACTGTGTTTTAGACAGAAGGATCTGATGTTCCAGGATGGCAAGTGGCTTGCAGAACAACTAACAAAAATATTAAAACATTGTGTTTTAATATTAACTTAGTTATTAGCAACCAAGAGAATTTGTGCTACCCAAAACATTTGAGAAGGGATCTGCTGGACAGTCAGCAGAACCAATGCTGTTTTAGAGGATGAATCAACTGTAGTGTGTAGAGACGAACATAAAAAGCAAGGTAAGAAACATATGAGGCATCACCAATTCATAGAACCAGTTCTGCCATACAGACAAAACCAGTAGTTACCTAGGGCAGCAAAATGTTGAGTGGCTATTTGTTGTGCCAGTGAATGTTCACCTGCATGAACATTTTCCAGATTGCCTGTGACAGCACAAACTGTAAACAGGTGCTGCTAGCTTCAGCCAGATATCAGTAAAAAGTAGAGTTTCGTTTTTCTTAATTGAGGGAAAAAAACGCTGAAATGACTTACCAAAACTAAAATGAGAATCATAGGAATTACTCCCAAAAGTCCATGTTGTGTTTTACAACTGTAGTTCTCCCTATGTGTGCTTGCCTCTGGTTTTGGTTTGTGTGGCTGGTTATTTTTTTTAAAAGCTATTCTGTTGCCAGATTCTATTGCTTCTGGAAAGGCTTCTGCTTGGCTAAGTCCTCTGTTCTCTCATAAGTGCAGTCATCCTCGATACCCAGATATCAATCTGGGCTGAATTCAAGCATTTATCTTTTGAATCATACTATAAAGTGTAAAAAAAATAAAATAAAAATAAATTAAAAAAATAAATCCAGCTGTTTCCAAATGCTGCCCCTTTGGAATTTTTATATGCAATGATTATGTCCACAAAGGTATTGGCTTCTACTGTTTTCCTATGTTTTCACAGTTTTGTTTGAGAAATTGCGTCTTATGTTCGAAAATCAGTTTCTGGATTTCCATTTTCACTTTTGTTACCCTATTTTCTTCCAAGTGTTATATAAGGGGTTTTACATTATTTTAGATCATACACAGAATTCTTGACTTTCTGAAATAGACTAGTTTGTTGAAGATAATTACAATAATTTTAAGCTGCAGTCTCATAAATTATAGAAAAAACTCAAAACTAAATTTTTTGCTTGTCCCATATTTTGTCTTTAACAGCAGCAAATAACCAGGAATACACAAAGGCATCTGCTGTGACCACATTTGTTTGTCAAATGACATCTATATAGATCATGTTCATCAAATGGATTCTCCTCACTAAGTCTTTGGGGTTTTTTATGAGCAACTTAAGGCCACATCTACTTCCCTGTTTAATTCTACAGTTTGCACAGTTAAGTAAACATGAGAGAGAATAACTTAAAAAGAAATCACTAAACATTATTTTGAGAAAGAAATTAGAAGCAACAGCAGCTCTGCCTTTCATCAAAATTGACAATTTAATGCACAAAGAGAAAGAAAATATTTAAAAACTGTTTCTTCATGGGTATTGTCTTCTTCAAACATCATCTTTTGGTTCCACATTGAAGAGAAAAACACTAGAAGAAAAATAATCTCTAAATACTTAACTAATGTATCTTAAACTTTGATAAAATAAATAAATGCAAAAAATTTTACCTCTTTTCTGATGCTGTGCACATTTTAGTTCTCTTCAGAAAAACAGCAGCTCTTTCTCTCTTTACAGAAGATTGATATTCAACAAAAAACAGTAGGTTGAAAAGAAGCTTTATGCAGATTTTAAAGCAGTCAATTAAGGGCAGAAAGAGAAGTATAGGGATTGGATAACTGATGAGAAAAATGGATAAGATCTGTACTTTATATACAAAGAAATAATATATAGAAGCAATAACAGAGTAAACTAGGAATATTAAGTGTAATCATCAGAAAATCATAATACACTTTGAAGAAAACATTGATTTTTTTTTCTCACTGTGTTTGTTTTTTTGTTTTTGGATGGCAGGAAAGCTGGTTGCTGAAGCAACTTCCATGTAGAGAATGTTTTCTAAATTATATGATATTGTATGCATTGATATGCATGATGTGTTAATATTTGTTGTCTTGGAAAGAAAAAGAGAATTTTTTTTTATCCATTGCATCTACTGTGATATCATTGTATTTCATTACACAAGAAGAAGGGATTTATCAGAGTAAGGGAAAGAATTTGGAACACGTCTTCTGTGGTACAGATATGTCTGACTGCTTCACACATTTTTATGTGAGATGAATTAATTTTAATACCTCCTTTGAGATCTTGACCACTGGTAAATACTTATCAGTGATGAATTAGAGTTCATTTCTAGTTCATTTCAGTTTGTCCTAGTCAAGGAAGAGCTTTTAATCAGAAATTATATCAAAAATTCTATTGCAGGTGCTGTTAAGCAAGCCTTATGAGTTTGTAACATCCTGGAGACTGGTCTAAATAGAGCTGGGTTCTGAAAAAACTAAAAAACTATTCTGATGACATACAGACTGGCCATGTGTCCTGGTTTGGAAGCACCACAATAAAAAATTTCTGCACTAACCTGAGGCAGCCCCGGACCTCCTTAGGTGCTGCAGCCTGCTCAGGTAGCAATTACAATGGTAGGGGGAGCAGCTGAGTTCATGGGGGGGAGATGATGGGTCAGGTGACCCAAGTGGACCAAACACAGTGTTCCTTCCCATGGCGCTCAGTATAAAATGGCTGTCCTGGGTGCTCTGAGTGTTGTACTGGCAAAATTGTGGTTGGTACTTGTTGCTCCCTGTGCTGCTGGTGTTTTGGCATCCTGTTTTCTTGCTGGATAATGTTGTGCACAGAGACAGGTTGCCTGCCTTTTCAATTAGAACTGATGCAGCTGCTCTGAAGTTTTTTGTGGACTGTCACCAGGTATCCCCATCTGCTACTGAGTCCAGTCTGGGACATTTTTTCTTATCTGGACCTAATTATTATCTGGGAAGTGTGGGCTTCGTATTTGCATTTCCATCTATTTTCAAACAAGTTAGAGTGATTCTGCTGATTCAAGGAGCTAAAGCATTGTTGGAGATTATAAATTGAATCTGCAAAAAGTTCTCTGCTTCAGCTGCTTTTATGGAAGCAAATGACAGTATCTCTGTTCACATTTATGTAATTAGGCTAATGGTGCCTGGATTAGGAAATATAAACCAATAGAACTTGGATCACAACAAAACCAGGAAAAATACTGTGAAGGAAGTGTTGCCAACTGAAATATGTTATGGCTAACAAAGATACAGGTCAAAACAAGATAAATTATCTGAATCATAAAGTAATCCTTACAAATATTTAAGCCTTAAAAATCAGACATAAAATCCATCCTGCCTGAAATTTATGGGTCTTGAAATGACAGCTAGAGAAAAAAAAGTAAAAACTGAAATGAAAATCCAAACACATCTGATTAAAAACACAAATAAGGAACACAGAAATCAAAGCCAACAGTGAGATCTGCATACAAATTTGAACCCTAACATTTCAGTTATTTTGTTCATTTGGATAACGGGCAACTAGACAGAGAGTATCATTCTGAGCAACTGCAGGTTCGAAAAAGGGCGATGACATGCTTCTAATAAAACCTGTCTCCCTGGAAAATTATAAAAAAGTGACTTCAAGCAGGATGTCAGTTCTAGTAGAAAGAGGTCTAGCCAAACAGAATAATAGCTTTAAGCCACTGTTGCTGTTCTTTGATTATCAAAGGATGTCGTACCGAATTTGAAGTATTTTTGAGTAGATCCTTAGTTCTGCAGGTCAAAAGCCATATCTTGTGTTACCTTACCAACCAGAACTGTATTTCTTACAAAGACTGAAAGACAAACCTTATCACTACTCTGTGTATCTTATTGATGTAATCTGAGTTAATTTAATACCACTTTATCAGCAATCGATCTCATATGCAATATTTAAATTATTATGTGATGATGCATTAATATTTTTGCTGCTGAAAAACTTCCATTTCCCTTTCTACCTTAAACTATAAGCACAGCTCACTGCCTTCCAGCTCATTTACATCCTGTCTCCCTTGGAAACATTGGCTGAATCTTCACCTCTAAGTTATACAAAATCAAGGTATGAAATCTGTGGACAGTCTTAATAGATAATACTCTAAACATATGTTTTTATAGACAAGCAATTTTTGGTTTTCAAATTAAATTAATCTCATCATGATTTGTGTATCTAGGAAGTCCAAAAAGGCAAATTATCAAAACTGTATAATCTTCATAACTGATACACATTTCAGTGTTTCTGATTTACTCCAGATTAATCCTTTGGCATGTGAAAACTCAAAAGAACATGAATATTTGGGTAGTCTCATGAAACTACAAATATTTGCCATTAGGCAAGAGAGCTGAAGGAAAAACCTTCTCTACAAACAACTATTGCCTGATGGTTTTATATTGTTAATGTGCCTGTAAAAACTTCAGCAAAGAAAAAACACTCTGGAGACATAGTGACATTTTTGGTTATTTCCCTGATGAAAGCATTATTGTCCCCAAAATTCGCTTTTGCTGCTATCCTAGCAATTGGTTTCTTTACATCCTAATTTTATTTAGCAAACAAAACAGTTCACTATCATTTTAACATCATCAACAGCATCATGTTTTTTCATTAACTCTCAAAACAGATTGTCACTAAATGCTAGCCTGTTATGTCTTTCACAGATACTTGTAAAAGCCTGTTGTTTTGCTGTCAAGTGTAATTGCAGCATATTTTCCTTTTCCTACATGTGCAAAAAGGTTTTGTTTGGTTTAGGTTTGTTGTTTTTTTTCTTTTGTTTTATTAAGGTTTGATCCAGTTGAGTTTGTTCCCCCTGAGGTCTGTATTTGGTTTGGAATAATGATATACCTGCACACAAACCTGACTGTTAGCTGACTGTCATACAAACCGTACATCTACTGCAGACCCAGCCTCAATCAGTAATTCTGTGACTGATCATTGCATGTCTTCTCTGAGTTGAAAATCAACCCAAGTTTTATATTGAAGATTTTGTACACTTCTGTTCAAAAAGCATGACAGAAAATGCATGTAATACATTCTAGGAGCCCAGGAATAAAAAGGTAACAGAAGCTTTGGACAAAAACTTGTCTTTGAGGAGCTGACCAGCATTAGAAGCAATAGTGCTTTTCTAGTGCTTGTTTTTATTCTAGCCTTGTTCAGCTTCAGAAGACAACAAACCTTTCTGGATTCATTACAGCTGTCACAAGAAAAACTATTGTGCATCTCCCAGGCCTTCCAGTGAATTATTTATTAGATTTCCCTGTTACACTTAATTGTCTGTCATTCTTTACCAAAGTGCTGTGACTGTAAATTCAGTCAAACATTTTCCTATTTGTAAGGGTAAACAGAGACACTACTTTTCTTCTTAGTAGTGAGAGTCTAATTTAGTCAAATCTTTTAAAGAAAAGCTTAATCAACATCTTGGTGAGGATAAAGAAGAATCTGATACATGAAAAAAAAATGCATTTTGGTTACTTTAAAGCTGTGGTTTTAAAAACCCCATCTCAGTAGCTACCAAACTTCAGAGACTTGCAAAGATTCTTGAAGCCATAAGTTTTATTTTACAGTTCTCAGATACTTCATATTTTATCTTTTTGACAGTTTGTGAAGAAAGAAATTCTAATCCAGGCTGAACTCTTTCTCATGTCAGCCTGATCCATATTTAGAAATCTTCATAGATTAGGAGAGCCCATGTTTCTCAGAGTATACCTGTATACACCTAGATAATCAAACTCTACAAAGTAGAATTTTGGAAGTAAGTGATATGTGTTAGGTTCTTACCAAGGCCTCTTGACTGAATACTTTTATATGTAAATTTATGGAGGAAAAAGTAAGAGACAGAAACATCACTAGCTCTGAAAAGAGTGACTTCAATTTTTGAAAGATGTCAGTAGAGGTTGGAAAGAAGTGCCTTCCTGTGTACAAGACACTGGTAGATCAGTATTTCTTCCAGGCCAAAGGTAGGTACCAGTTTGATAATAAAGCTGGTTCTTTTGTATTCCTTTTTAAAGCACCTATTACATATAAATATATATTCACATATATATATATATAATATAAATAGATGAAGCTTCTGGATTTAAAACCCATTATTAACACCTTTTGACAAAGTATGTGCTGCTTCCTCCGGTCCCTTCTCAGTTCATCTCCAGAGTTCTTTAAATGGTTCTACTCCTACATCTGTAAATTTGAAGTTGAGGATATGTTTCTTTATGAGGTGTGGTTTTTCTATAATAACACTGTTCTATTTTCAGAGAACTAGACAAACGATTTCTGAACAAAGTATTGCCATGTTTCTATGTGTGCTTATATTTGAGTTGCAAGGATCACAGAAACACAGAATCCTAGGGATTGGAAGGGACCTCAAAAGATCATCTAGTCCAACCCCCCTGCCAGAGCAGGATAACCTAGAGCAGGTCACACAGGAATGCATCCAGTTGGGTTTTGAATGTCTCTAGAGAAGGAGACTCCACAACCTCTCTGGGCAGTCTGTCCCAATGCTCTGTTGCTCTTACAGAGAAAAAGTTCTTCCTTAGGTTCACCAAGATCCTTCTCTGTTCCAGATTGCACCCGTTCACCCTGGTCCCATCACTTGACATCACTGAGAAGATCCTGTCTCCATCCTCCTGACCCTCACCCTTTACATATTTATAAACATTAATGAGGCCATTCCTCAGTCTCCTTTTTTTCAAGCTAAAGAGACCCAGCTCCCTCAGCCTTTCCTCATAAGGGAGATGTTCCACTCCCTTAATCATCTTTGTGGCTCTGCGCTGGACTCTCTCAAGCAGTTCCCTGTCCTTCTTGAACTGAGGGGCCCAGAACTGGACACAGCACTCTGGATGCGACCTCACCAAGGCAGAATAGAGGGGGAGGAGAACCTCTCTTGACCTGCTAATCACACCCCTTCTAATACACCCCAGGATGCCATTGGCCTTCTTGACCACAAGGGCACATTGTTGGCTCATGGGCATCCTTCTGTCCACCAGGACCCCCAGGTCCCTTTCCCCTGCTCTGCTCTCCAGCGGGTCAGACCCCAACCTATACTGATCCATGGGGTTGTTCTTTCCCAGATGCAAGACTCCACACTTGCCCTTGTTGTATTTCAAAAAGTTTCTCCCTGACCAACTCTCCAGCCTGTCCAGATCTCACTAAATGACAGCACAACCCTCTGGTGTGTCAGCCACTTCTCCCAGCTTTGTGTCATCAGCAAACTTGCTGAGGGTACACTCTGCTCTCTCATCCAGGTCGCTGATGAAAATATTGAATAGTACAGGTCACAGTACTGACCCCTGAGAGACTCCACTAGTCACAGACCTCCAACTAGATTCCATCCCATTGACCACAACTCTGTGACTTCTTCCTTTCAACCAGTTCACACTCCATCTCACTACCCGATCCTCCAGACCACACTTCCTCAGTTTAGCTGCAAGGATGCTGTGGGAGACAGTGTCAAATGCCCTACAGAAATCAAGATAAACTACATCTACTGCTCTACCATCATCTATCCTAGTTACCTCCTCATAGAAGGCTAATAGGTTGATCAAACATGACTTCCCTTTGGTAAAACCATGTTGACTTGTTCCTGATGAACCTCTTATCCTTGATATACCTGGAGACAGTGCCAAGAATAAATTGTTCCATCACCTTTCCAGGGACGGAGGTGAGGCTGACTGGTCTATAGTTACCCGGGTCCTCCTTCTTGCCCTTTTTGTAGACTGGAGTGACATTTGCTTTCCGCCAGTCACAGTATACTTCCTCTACTTCTACTTCAAAAAATAAGCACATGCATGAGCTGTTCTAAATTTAAGTCTCTGTTGCTTCATATTAGCTTATATTAATACCATAAAACAATATTTCCATAGGAATACAGACAGTAACTTTCATATCACTCCTGATAGCTTATGAAAACTAGGAAATAAATATCAAATATATGAACATTTTATATAGCAATTATATTGAAAAAATTTAGCACTATTGGCATTAGTCAGGGGAAAATGGATTCCTGAGGGAAAGAAAAAACAAAGATAACTGGAGTGGAACACCAGGTTTAATAAGTACTTTATTGCAGCTCCCGCAAACTTGCAGGCAGTTACAAATATTTACAACTCTTAATTTTGGGAATAGTGTATTAAACCATAGAGAACAGTTCTGGGTTCCAGTTCTAGCTGCTTTGCTTGACTACAAAACAGCTGCTAGAAAGCTGCCCTAAAGACACATTCTAGGTTTTTTCAGAAGTGTGTACAATTATCCTGTACAGACCTTTAATTCATAAGACAGTGGCAGCTTTAATAATTTTCAGCTGATAGGAATTTCAACAGAAAATTTTACAGTAGATATGTGTATGTGTTTACATGTATGTAGATTGTAGAGCTAGCATGTAGAGAATGTTTAAAGGTATATTTATTCTAGATACAAATATTATGGAATGGGTCAAAGTGTATCACAGAAATGAGGTTTTTCTTGTTCTTTTCTCATATCCCATTTAGAGCCCATAAACGGCAGGTTAAAGTAAACATTCATTAAGCATTCCAGATATTCTAGTTGTAAAGAGGACCCTGCTCATCCTGGATCAAGTTGTGTTGTAACTATTGTTAAGATGATATCAAACCTGTTACACATGGTATAATGATGGGATCTAGGAAATGGGTAATTGCATTGACTTCTTCTGAATGAGATTTTTCTGACATTTGTACAAAATTGTCATAGGATAAGTCTGCAGCCTGAGAATACATCAACAATACTGATCATCAGTTAGACTGTATGAGTCAGCATGAAGTTTCCTGGCATCTAGGCTGCAGATCTTCAAGGCAGCTCTGTTTCTGGGAGATTTTCCTCTGACCTGTCTGCTTGTTTCAACAGCAGAATGAATAACCAAGCTCATAAAATCTCCTTGAACACATTAGCAAACAATAAAAGAAGCTGTTCTAGAAAATTGTGGAAAAAACACTATAGTTTCGGCTGTTTGCATCATTGTTTGCATCCTATATTTTAAGTAAAACTTGCTTCTTTTTTTTTTTTTTCAATTTTCAAAATTGCAATCATGATTTCACAGCTGGGAGCTATAAAATATTACATTTATTTTTTCTTTGTTAGAATTGTTGTCTTATGTCGTGCTCTACAGGGATATTCTTATATTTTATGCCTGCACAGTCACAATAATTGAGCTCTTTGTTGTTGTGGTTGTGCAATCCACCCCCTCTCGGGCCACTCTGTACTTGGTGTGATCCCCTTTAGGCCACACATCAACTTGAGGCCACGTGGTATTTAGTGCAATCCCCACACCCAGGCCACACAACAACCTAAGACAAGCCGGGTATGGATTCTGAAAAGCAATGTACCAGGGCATTGTGACACCTCCTTAGTGCACCTAGCTCCTACTCTCCCTTTGATTGACTGGAGACGTGGGGATGAACAATCACCTCCTGACAGCCTAATACATCCATATTTGGGGTGTGGCCCAAAAAGTGGTGAAACCACAACCCTAGAATTTAACAAGTTGTGGGTATGCATAACTGGTGGAAAAGTACCAGAATATTTCACCATCCCAATTGGGCTGAAATGGAAAAGTACCTGACAAAAGTCAATTATCTCAGACCCTATAAACAACAAGTCCCAGGGAGACCCTTTGATCTCTCCTGGATTGCAGCTGGCTGTGACCAGCATCTCCCCTGAGCTGGGACACCTCTTAGTCACAGACTCCTTGAGGACCATCTGCTGACAAAGCTGATGAAAGGCCAGGGCAAGCTCATCCTCCTTGAGTCTCTGCTGCCTGTTGAGGAATGTTGATGCATTGTACTTACTCCATACTCAAAGGGAAATTTTAACTATAGGCTAGCCCCTTCCATCCACCTCTCTACCTATCTAGGTCTTTGAACATACACATTTGCCTTCAACAGAGTGAGTGTCTGCATTTCACTTGGCCCAAATATTTGTCTGTGTGTGTGTGTGTTTTGTGTTTATGCACATATATATAGTTTAGTTTAGGATACCTTGTAGTAAGATAGTGTGAATCTTGTCATTCTTGAATCTGTAATCAAGTCACTATTTTAATCATAACATATTCTACTGAATCACTAGTTAATCTTTAAATTGGTTAATAATTAAGTGCTGCTAAGATTCAATCTTTTAATTAATAAATCTTGAATTCTTGCTAAATCATGACCATATTAAAATATTTCATCCATAACAGTTATAGAAGTACTTCCACTTCTGAAGGTAGAGCGTTGTCTGAGCTCAGGCAAGAGCAGAAGGAAGGAAATGGAAACTAGGAGAATCAGATATGTCTGCATAGCTTAACACTGATGAAATGCAATCCATCGGATCATGTTGCTGCTGTTTGTCGATGTCATGTCTACAGTAGGTCAAAACTGTCAAGTAAGCATTTTGCTGCCAACATGACAATTTATTTTCTTGTTGCCAGATACTTTCCAAGAGAAAATGTCAGACCCAAACAAGGCATTAGCATAAGAAGCACTCACAACTGTGAAATGTTGACATGATGTGGTATCAAGAATACTTTGAAAAACAGAAACCATAGAGACTCTTACCAGTGACTTCCTCCAAAGGACTTACTATGAAATTCACATATTGGTGTCAGGACTTTAAACAGTTGTCTTTTCTAGCTGAAGAATTAGCAGAAATTATAATTTGGAGTAATAGAGAGACAAAAATATCCATAGGGAATTTCCTTTGAAGTCATTAGAGACACTCTAAGGTTGATTTTTTTTTCACTGTCTGTGAAATATGAGAAGACATAGCCATATGCATAATGATGAGACAAATAATCACTAATTTCAGAAAGGAAATGCATAAGTACCTCAGGTGAAAGTGAGAATGGTAGCAGATTGTAAAGAAGTTAATGGAGACAGATGTTGAATATGAGAGGTTTAATTCCTTATCACATGTCTGTCTGGTCTACACTGCTGGCCAGAGTAAAATATATGAGATAGAGACCATATGAAATAGGGTACTTTATATGTTAACTTCCCATCCTGGAGTTTGCAATAGTGAACAATGCAACTGTAACATTAAGAGACTTTAAAAATATATTTTATGCTGCAACATTTATTTTTCTTAGTTATATGCAGAGGAAGATTATACAAAAAAAATACATCTGCAAACCTTGAATTTGTATTGATAAATATTGATATTGCAATTCTGAGCCAGCTTTCCTCCTACTGAATTTCTGATTTGGAAGACACAGAAGAATGCTGTAAGATACTGTGTTCCAGATAAAATCAAAACACATTTTTCATGTATATTTGTTACTTCATCCTTCAAAACAACTTTCAATGCATGTTGAATAATATTAGGAGAGTGAACCATGGTTTTCCTCCAATGGAGATAGTTTTTCCTAACGGCAGTTTAGATTCATTCTGACACAAAAGAAAAAGTAATTTTATTGTCTTTTATTCTCAAATATTTCATAGTGGTACAGAAATATTTGGGCGAGAGTGGTCAGATGGCAAGATGAAGTAATAACTACAGTAATTTTGTAAATAATGCTATACAATAGTCTGACCTACATCTCAGTTAACAGTGACGCATAGCATTATTTAGACAAAGAGGCTGAAGATCAGGGAACTGTACATGGTACCTATAGGTCGAGTTAAAGAAAATGGAAAAGTAAATAGCAGAGAAATAGCTAGCAGAAGAAAAGCAGGGGGGAATGTCTTTAGGACACTGAGAGGGGATAATGACTTGGGACATGCGAGAGTAGCCTTCTTTGACACAGCATTGCTGTCAGAAATATTAGGTTTCTGACAGTGAGATAACTGGAGAGTTTCTCTGCCATATTATTTAAAGCTTCAAGTCAGAGAATAGAAGCCTTTAAATACATGCTGATTGAGTGAAAGGGATGGTTTTTTATTAACACTTTTGTGAAATGAAAGTTTGCCCCACAGGGCAAAATGTAATCAGCATCTATCACAACAAGGACCACTCTTTCTCTGCTTAGCCCTATCCATCATGTTTGCTATTGATCATTCTTTCAGGGAAGGAATAGCAATAGTAATCTATCATCCTACTTTACAACAGCTAGGAGATAAACTGATGGCTCGATGGAATTAAAGCATAATTTAGGCCTACATTTTGCTTGAGACTCACTGGTTTGACAGTGCATTCACTTTGTTCTTGCAAAAAATGGATGTAAATTTTTAGTACTCTGAGTAGGTAGTATGTTTAACATAAAACAGAATTCAGATTATCTGACATTAAACATCTAACAGGACAGTGGCATCTTTCCAGAGGATGATTCAGAGGACTTAATTCAAAAATTCTCCTCTTAGGTTTCATATGCCCCTAAAGCATGATATTATTTTTTTTAAAAAATGTAGGAATTTTATGCAATAGATAAACAGATATTACAAACTCAAGATATCTGCAAAGGAATGCATTTCCATTGCTGCAGCAACCAAGGAAAAAGAAAGAGATCGCTTAAGCGATATTTAACAAATAATTGCTTCAATAATTTCACAGACTTGGAAAATTCCCAAAAACATAAACTATACTGACCTAAAAGAGTGTTGGTGGACACCACCATCTTTACAGAATCACAGGATAGTTTGAGTTGGAAAGGACCTTGAAGGTCATCTGGTCCAAACTCCTGTCATGTGCAGGGACATCTTCCACTAGACCAGGTTGCTCAGGGCCCCACCCAACCTGACCTTGAACATTTCCAAGGACGGAGCATTCACCACCTCTCTGGGCAACCTGTTCAAGTGTTTCACCACTCTCATGGTGAAAAACTTCTTCCTTATGTCTAAATGTTCCTTTTTTCTTTATGTTGAAAGCAGAATCACAGAATCACAGAATCACAGAATCTAAGGGGTTGGAAGGGACCTCGAAAGATCATCTAGTCCACCCCCCCTGCCAGAGCAGGGTCATCTAGAGTACATCACACAGGAACGCATCCAGGCGGGTTTTGAATGTCTCCAGTGAAGGAGACTCCACAACCTCTCTGGGCAGCCTGTTCCAGTGCTCTGTCACTCTCACAGTGAAAAAGTTTTTCCTGATATTTACATGGAACCTCCTATGCTCCAGTTTAAATGCTCCAGAATGATGTCAACTGATATGAAAGAGAGAGGAAGGCAAGAGAAAATTCTTCCCCTAGTTGGACAGTGAGAAAGACGTTGCCTTTCTCGACATTTATGTGCTTAGAGGTGTAAGGCGGGGCTTAAGCCTTTAAGGTTTGGCTATGATATTTCCTCATTCATAAGGTGGTTGTCTTCTTTTGCTCTGATGTTTTTTTCTTTATCCCATACTGCCATAAGAAATGCAATTATCTACAGAAGTAATATCCAGGAAATATCTTTCAATAGTAAATACATTGGATAAAATTAAATTTCTTGAATTAAAAATTCATCTAACATTAAATTTTCCTAAGACAAACTGCAGCTGGAAGGAGGTAACTTACAATTTAGCAATGTGCATATAGCAGTTTTTAAGCACATCTATAAATGATGTGTGTAGCTCTTAATTGCATGCTGCCTAATTACAAATGTAAAAGATTAATTACATATCTCAGTATATGTTCCTCAAACTTCCATTTTTAAAGAGACTGAGAAACACGGCACCTCATTTTCAGACTGATCATGTTCATAAACAGGATGTTCCTCTAAATTCCTAGTGTGAATGTCTGTCCAACAGTTATTCTTAGAGGATACTTAGCATTCACCAACTTCAGGAATTACTTTCAAAACTACTTTCTTTTGAAATGCTGCCTGAAGTATCAATAATGCTAGTATTCTTTACAGTTTTACTTAATGAATTGGTGGTGGCAGTACTTACAGTTTTCAAACATTTTTTTTTTCTAGATTTGGAGACATGTTTTGTTTAACCAGAGGTCAAAGGACTGAGGCCAGCCCAGGAAGTCTCTTATATTTTCAAAGTCAATAAGGAGGATGGTGTATTTCTTTATCTGGATAAATAACTCTTTTTTTTTTTTAAAAAAAAATAGTAACAGGCAAAAAACACAACCTGGAATTTCTTTCCATAGTTTAGGATGTACAGAAATATAGAGAAAAACAGTTTGATTACTTAGTTATTCAATAGTGAGAAAATACCTTGCTACATATTGAACTTTTTTCCATCTACTCTACTAGAATGAAATTCATATACAGAAGTATGTCCTCAAAATGACCTGTTCACAGAGGGCTTGGAAAAGAGAGAAAGATTAAGATAAAACACAACAGATCTTGTGGTCTAGAGGTTTCTATTGGATGCAAAAGAAACATTTCCAAAATACTGATTTCTATGGTGTTTAGTCATTCTTCAGTTACTAGTCATCATACCATCTCCCTAGGAAAACTCAAGAGAATTTTTAGGAACTCAATAACTAAGATCTTCACTGAAGATAATGTAATTTTGCTTGGTCTCTATGTGTTGGCATCTTAAGATGTCGAGGGGAAAAACATTTGTATGCAGTATTTTCAGGAGGCAATATACAATAGTACAATCTTTATTCCTTTGTTCTTTGAACAAAAAGAAAAGATTTTCTAAAAATGGTACTTCTCAATCAAGGAAATATTTATGGCACACTAGAAAAAAAACCCAGACCCTACATTTCACTACATTTTTAAAGACATTGAAATAGAAGTAGCAGGATATAAACTGCTCCTATTTGTTTATGCCAATAAAAAAGTGAAAATCCTAGAATTATCTACAGAATCTCATTCATTCTTAAGAGACTGTATGAAAGCAATGTATATCATAATGTATGTCATAATTTTTATACTGAGACATCTATTTCATGCTGCACAAAGTCAATTGCCATAAATAGGAATCCATATGTGAATTCGTACCTCCCTGACACTGACCAAGGTCTCATTTTTATATGACCTAATCTTCTGTTTTCAGTGAATTGTAAGACTCTGGAATTCAGATTGTTCAGCTTACTTGGCCTAACCAAAATTTTGATGAAAGGCAGAGCTGCTGTTGCTTCTAATTTCTTTCTCAAAGTAATGTTTAGTGATTTCTTCTTAAGTTATTCTCTCTCGTGTTTACTTAATTGTGCAAACTGTAGAATTGGACAGGGAAGCAGATGTGGCTTAAAGTTGCAATTACTCATAAAAATACCAAGACTTGGTGAGGAGAAAGTATTGGTTGAACATGATTTATGCAGCTGCCATTTGACAAACAAATGTGGTCATAACAGATGCCTTTGTGTATTCCTGGTTAGTTTGCTTCTGTTAAAGACAAAGTATGAGACAAGCAAAAAAAAGCATAATCAGGCACTAAATATAATCTCTATT
>VZRW01006079.1:67139-108907 GCA_013398125.1 Aegotheles bennettii | reverse complement strand
TTTTAAAAAAAAGATCAAACTTTTCACCCGGGGATCCAAGAACCCCCATGGGATGCTCGGTGCTGCTGAGGACCAGAGGAAGGACACGAGCACCAAATGAACATCCCTAATTGCACCCCTAGGGTATTTTCTGTCTCCTCCCCGCTCCGATGGACCCTCAGCTCCGATTTCACAATCTTTTCCTTCAAGTTAAAGCCTTCACACTGACGTTAGGGAATCAGAAATTAAGGAATGGGTTAAGGAATGATCTATGAAGAGCTGCTCACTAAACAATGCACACTGCCTGCTGAAAATGTATTGTGCCTGCCAAGGGAGAAAGGGAGGACACAGGACTATGGATAAAGGGAAGATACAAGACTATGGATAAAGGGAGGATACAGGACTATGGATAAAGGGAAGACACAAGACTATGGATAAAGGGAAGATACAGGACTATGGATAAAGGGAGCCAAGGACACAGCACTACTGATAAAGGTGGCTGTGCCCATTCCTTGGGGCCTAAACCAGTGGGAACCAGGCCTGTGACTGGGCTGTGGCCAAGGAACTGGAGAGCATGCTCAGGACCAAGGGGTGAAGGGTGCAAACTGAGGAAGACTCGTTACTTCATCCCTGGAGACCCCTGCCCACTGTGAGGAGCACGCTGGCTCGTGTTTCCTAGCACAGCCACCAGAGTTAAGGGTGTTCATACCAGGCAGTCACCTCCTGGTGGAAACCAAACGTCCTTCTGGCTGATGGGAACAACCCCGAGTTAAAATGTCCATGATCGCCAATGCCGTGAGCACCAGAAGGTGTGAGGACCCCAGAGACACCCTGGGGACAGTTCAGCTGCAAATGGAGCTCTTTATGGTCCCCACACACCCTGCAGGTTTGTGCTCTCACCCTGGTGTCATACTCGTTATATCAGATGCTTTAATAGTCCTAGAAACCATCAGGCTTGAGTTAAAAACCAGGAGAAGTCCAGTTTGACTTACCTGTCCAACTGAGAACTTCCATGCTTGGTGTATGACAGTTTCACCAAGATTTAAGGGATATTTTCTTTTTGGCTCCTGGTAAAAGGATTCTCTCTGAAGCTGAGACATTATTGAGACTGATATATTTCTCCTTCTGTATTTCTGACACAGCTTTTTTGAGGGGATGGAGGAGAAGTTCCACAAAAACCAGACCACGAAGCCATAGGTGGAATGCTTACTCTTCAGTTATTTAAAATTGAGATTACTTCCTGAGTTTCAACTCATCCCACTCATCAGAACGAAAGCTACAGGTAAGAGATTTGCCCTTTTTGCCATCAAGAACAAAGGAATCATGCCACAGCTCTTGTGTTGAATATTTAATTGTCTTCCAAAGGATGCATTACAGTTGGGGGGATGACACGTTAATGCATTAGTAAACTACGGGGGGAGTTGTGCAAAATTAATCTCTGCCCTACAGCAAGAATGAACAAGAGTATCTTATTGCATGAGAGATTCCAGAGGCTTTCCCTTCCCCTCAGCAGTCTCCACCAGGATTAGTCACAAATGCACATTCCAAAGGAGAACAGAACCATGTGAAACCTTCTTATCTCCTTACTGAATGACTCACCTCCCTCCTCCCCTGCACAAAACAGGCAGCCCGAGGCAAATGTTCCACAAAACACACAAATTCAGCACTCAGAGGACAAGCTGGGTGACAAAGTTCCTCTGGGCTCTGACCGGAGCTGTTTGGAGAAGTCCTTAAGCTAATGGAGGGCTCTCAGGATGGACCAGCACTGCGTGGGGGCTCTCAGCTTTAAAGGAAAGTTCCACACGTAGGACAAGCAAGCAATAAATTTAAGATAGAGCAGGCATTACTGAGGGAAGGTGTTCCCACTGGTGCTGGGTTTTGTTACCAGAAGACTATATACATTTCTACACAGCCCTAAGCCCTGAATTTTGGGACTGTGCTGCTCTGATGGCTTTGTCACAAGGTATTGAAATGGTGGGGATTTTTCCCAGCTCCTCTTTCCAAAGAGTAGCTCAGTGACAGCAAGTTCAAGCCTAGGGCCAAAGGAAAAGAGTCAGATTTGCTCTTCTCTCCTTAAAAACCTGACTTTTAAGTGTAGCTCAAGCTTAGCATTGGGTGGAAGCCCAGGACATGACACTAAAGATGCACTAGGTGTTTTCAGCGTGCAGGGGATAGAGCATGGAATGATAGTGCTGGAGACTCACTGTCCATAATTAGTCACAGAACAGGTTAATTAATCTTCACTAGCACTGTTGATGAGACTCAAGAATTCAGCAGGCAGTGAGCAGACCTTTCTGCTCGAGCACCATGGCAGTGCTCATCAGCCCTGGCCCTGTCACCAAGCTGTGCCACAACCAAAGACCATCTGGGAACACGGAGCTATCCCTGCACTTTGCAGAAGGTAGGCTGTCTTTGTAAAGTGTCTCCATGTCCTGGTCAAAGCCCAAGTGGGTTAACAACTTCTTTTCTTCCTCTCCTCAGAAGCTTTGACCCCATCTCCTCTGCACACCATGTGTTTTTCTATCACATTATTCTTCCTTCTCCTAACGCTTTCCCCATCCATCCCTGAGACGCTGTACTTCTGGGATGCCTAACTTCAACTACCTTGAGTAGTGTGACATTGAGTACTACCATTGAGTACAATGGGTGGGCTGGAGGGAAGCTGCTCTTTGTCCAGTGGGTCCCTGTTGACAGCAGGAATGGATTTGGCCACACGTAATCCTTCTGTGAGTGCAGAATGAGAGGCCAGGGCAGTAAACAGCTGAGCCCTGAACGTGCTTAGAAGCTTCAAAAATAAAACTGTATCAACATTTAATAAATAGAGAACGGGCAGTAAGCAAGGAATAGTGAGGATTCGTGGCTTTGCCTTTGGTTTGTTACCTGTCAGGCATGTTTCTATAAAAGAGGGTACAGATTTGGGATCTATCAGTCGGATTAGTTGTTCCAGCCAAGCCGACCCTTCAAGCTTGGGGAGAACTTGGCTGATGACAGCCTTTATGCTTGACACCCAGGACACCTCAGTGCTCAGTGCAGGCTGGGAGATGATCTGTGAGCATTCAGGTTTCCTCCCCTGACCCCTCCTTTTTGTCCAAGTCTTTGTCCAAGAAAGATTCCTTGCTTTGCTGGGAATCGATTCGCTCCAGAGTCTGTCACGCTCTCTGTTTGTGTTTATATCCTTGGGCCTCTGTAGCTGGGAAGAACACAAAAATATAATGTCAGCTTTATCCCCCCGTTCTCCAGATCTGACTGAGTCACAGAGCTCATCCCTGTGGTCATCCCAGTCCAGCCTGGGAGCCTTTTTCCTTTTGCTGGGGAAAGGGCTGTGATTCTGCACTGTCACACAGCTCCTTTCAGCTCTTCATTCACCCCAGCCTATCCAGAACCCCTCGGTGTTCCATGACAGCGAGTGGCTCCTGGGCAGTGGGAGGAGGGAAGCAGATGTGTTGTGCCTTAGTGTTTCATAGTCACCTTGGCCTTGCCACGTTGGAAAGTGAAGGGGAGCCAAGAGTTCCAATGACTTTCAGACAGCCCATGCCAGCTTTCAGCAGCCTTCCCACCCCTGTTACCCCCAAGTAGCTGCAGGACTGGCTCCACTCTACGCCTTCTCTCCTGCCTTCAAACAAAATGCCACTAGGAGGAGTATTGCTCTCAGAAATGGGGGAAAGAGCCCGTTTTGGAGGGTACCTTCGGGCTGGTGGCTGTGATGAAGCCCTATTGGCAAGCTAACCCAACACAGGGCTCCTCTGTGTTGGATCTGCAGCACCTCAGTGCCCTTCAGGACACTTCCCCTTGGCTCAAGCCCCCCAGGATTCACAGCCCAGCTCACCTGGCTGCATGTGCACCATGCGGCACAGCCCCCTGCCTGGCTGGTTCTTGTACATGGGCTTCACACACACTTTGTTGGTGGTGCCTGAGGCCAGGTCTGTGAGGAGCACGCTGTGGATCTGTGGTGAGACACTGATGACGGACAAGGAGCCGGTTTGCCGCCGGCATCTGACTCTGTAACCAAGGACCTTCCCGTCAGCAGCATCCCAGGAGGCTTTCAGGGTGTTGGGGCCCATGTCTTCAAAGCGAAGGTGTCTCACCTTGGAGCCCTCTAGAGAAAGAAGATGCATGTTACTGTGGGCCATTTGCGTGGAGTGGTCCTTACCCAGCTCCTTGTTCCTCCTGAGAAGGGGTTGCCAGCCAGCCTGGTCTTTCTCTGCTCTAGAGAGGCAATAGCCCATCACTCTCCATCTTCACACCGGAGAAACTCCACTTAATTAGTCCTTAACTTTGTCCTGGTACCAGCACAAGATCATTTGTTGGCACTGTTAGGCACTGGCTGGTCACCTCCTGCACCCTCAGCTGCTGTCATTCTCCGAGCTCCTCACTCCTGAGTCCTGATCAGAGCTACAGTTTGTCTCCTGAAGTATCTTTGCAAGCACCTCTTCAAAGCAGCAGCTTCTGCTCATGAAATTTCCACCCCTCTGATGCTGAATCACCCCGAAGCACAGGCACTGAGGGCACAGGAGGGAAAGGCCATTTTCTTTCTTCTTTTGGGAGATTCAGAGATCTCCAAGCCTGTTCACAGGCAGTACACACCTGTAAGAGCAGTCATACCATGGAGCCTGGTTTTCTCTCAGTCCTGAGCCTTATAAACCTGCCACATCCTAATGGCACATCATGTGCCGTCCATCAGAAGCTGCAACTTTCCCCTTCTCTCATTCCTCCCCCCATGGCTGGGCTGACCGAGTTCTCTGCCCTCCCCTAGAGGCAGATGATCTGTGCAAAGAACCCAGGACACTTCAGAACCTCCTTGTGCCCAAGCTGGCCACCAGCAGAGCTCTGCTCACTCACCTTCCTGCGTGCACGCCTTGGCGGACAGGGACCTCTCCTTCCCTGACCTGTAGACAGCAGTCACTGTCACCAGATAGGTTGTGTTGGGTGCCAGCTTCTCCACCACAGTGCCATTGTGCTGGCCATCCACCTCCAGCAGCTGAGCCGAGTTCCCAGGCAGGGGGCCATACAGGACCTGGTAGCCCACCACGCTGTCCAGCATAGGAGCCCAGCTCACGTGGAAGCTGTGTGGTCCAGACTCTGAGATGAGAACCTGAGCTGGGCTTATTTCCTCTGAAAGCAATGTGAGAAGGTGTGAATGAGTATGAAATTCAGGGCATAAGGATGCTGTCAGAGGAGCACACATGAGGCTCAGCACAGTGGGGAATTCCCCCCGGCCACAACTGTGAGTATTTTACCTGCCAGCGTAGTAACCCTGGTTGTCTGGGGGGGGAAGTAGTGGACATTGGATTCAGGAATGAGTGCCACCTCGTAAGTAGTTTCTGGTGCAAGGTTGCTTAACATGAGGCTGGTGTGAGCCCCAGACACTTGCTTGGTCCTCTTCCTTGATAGATCATCTGCTGGGGCATACTCCAGGGTGTAGTAGCCATTTTCTTGGGAGAGGAGTTTGGGCCACATCAGACGGAAGCTGCTTGAGGTGATGTCCACTGCGTGGAGCCGATTTGCTTGGATAACATCTGGAAGAGGAACAGGACCAAGAAATCACGACTGACATCAATACACAGAGCATGGCACATCTGAAACACAGACCCTTCTGGGTGGGAGGTGTAGCCTGCAGCAACACTGGGTGGCACCTGAGGTCACCGAGGTGAAGCTGAGCCCCTTCATAGCAGTTGAGTGAGCCAGACCCTCTCTGAGAGGCTCAGAAGCACAAGACTGCCCTGAGCTGGCATTTTAGGTAAAGCAAATTCTCAGGTGTATCTGTGCACAACAGGCTTCAGCTCAAGAACACCACTGCACCTTGTCTCCTAGGCATCTCCAACCTCAAACCAGTTTGCTGCAAGCCTCCGAGTTGCTCTACAAAGCCCCAGGCTTCCCTCTCCCTTCTCTCTGCCTTGTCCTCAGGCCAAGCAGGGCTGGTGATCTGCTGAGAGGCTTGGCACAGCAGGAACCATGGCCCTGCCACCCCAGCACGCCTTGTGCCACCAAGAATTCATCTGGAGCGGTCCAGCAAGTTCTGGGCAGCTGCTGCTGCCCGACAGATATGTGGGAGTCACTGTGCCTGGCCAAAGGGGCAGCTTCCCACACTCAGCAAGACATCACCAACGTGGCGAGCAGCACTGGCACTGCCTGTGCCAAAGCTGGAGACACAATTTGGGCACCCAGCTTCAGAAACTCCTGCGGCCGGCTCACCCCGAGCTCCCTGTGGAAACCACCCTCCAGTGAAACCAAACCACTACAGTTTGTTGTGGATGTGAAGCAGCACCCAGAGGGTGAAGAGGAGCATTTCTCCCTGCCCTCTGCCCACACCCCATGGCCGGGAAGGAGCAGCAGCAACTGGGGACTGTCCAGTTTTGCCGAGCCGGCTGCATTCATCCCAGCTGAAGTCACTCCCTGCAGTGTTTCACAGAGCTCCATTGTTTTGTGACATTCAACATTCAGAGCCACCCTTGTGCTATCTTGCCTCTCTGCCCCCCTGCACAGAGGCTTCTCTTCAGGGCTTGTGCTACCTTGGAGTTCTAGACCCCAAATGTCAGGCACAGACACCTCTTCTGACGCCCAGCACTCCCCCAGCTTCCTCTGCTCCTTGACCCTTCCAACACGTGTGGTCTCCCGAGCCCATCTCAGGCAGAATCCCACTGTTCTCTGCTCTTCCAGAGGGGTGGAAACACACAGGACTTTGTTTCTAGCCCCAGGGAAGTGGCATTCCAAGACACAAAGCTTTATATTTTTTTTAATGATTTTTAGAGGCACCCTGAGCCTTAATGAAGTGCATTTGCCTTGCACAACGTCACTCCTGAGACCCTGTGATAGTACACTCCGGCTCAGGCTGGAATTCCTCGCAGAGCACCATCCGTGGCTCTCACTGCCCATCACACAGAGGGAAAGGGAGGCACAGAAGTGCCCAGACCTGCAAGAGAACAGGGGGTAGCCTTGCACTCTCGGGCTCGCCTTTTAACTGGGAGAAGATCAGCTCTCCTCCTCCTCCGAGCTCCTCCAAGTCCCTGCCAACTTCCCCATCCCAAATGAGGCAGCCTCAGTTTTTCCTCTGAGCTGTTCCTTGGCTCCCCCAGGCAGGCAGGAACATTTCCCTGCCCTGTGCCCTGCCAGCCAGCATCACCCCGGCCGGGTGCTGCCTGCGGGAGGCAGAGGGTGGGAGGCAGCACCGACCCCTTCTGCGAGCCCCGCCACTACCAGTGGCCAAGCCACAAAGGAACTGGGAACAGAGGAAATGCTCCGGTGCCAAAAGCCCTGCCAAAAGCTCAGGGAATGGAAAGAAGGAAGCTTGGAGGCAGGGCCCTGGGACACTGTGAGTAAATCAGGGCAGATTAAAGTGAGGGGGTGCAGCACCAGGGGGTGCAGCAAATAGCCCTGCCCCGTGCTGCCAGGTTACAGATGCCTTGAGCACACCAAGAGGGCAGAAAGCCCCAGATGACAGATGCCCACAGCATGCTTCACAGCCCCTCCCTGCTCCCAGAGGGAAGCAGCAGGTTAATCTCCTGTATTAGACCCAGGCAGTCCCTTCCTAGCAGCACTCGGAGACAGCCTGTGACACTTGCTGTCCACCTCCTGCCTCTTGGTGACCTGGAACACCGTTTTGCAGGCACAGGTTTGGTGGCATCCTGTGAATGCTGGCAAGGTCAAGATCAGGCTCACAGGAATGCTGCTGCTCTCACGATGCGTGTAAGAAATGCAGCCAGGCAGCAGATGAACCTGTTCTAGCCCTGGGTACACAATCTCCTCTCTGCAGAAGCTTCAGCTAGGACCTGGGACAAATCACTGCTGCTTTGTGATTCTGTTTCCCTGCTTTTCTGTGGATGGGAGGAAGGTTCTGATTCTGGAAGAGGGGAACGCACTTCTCCATGACCAGGGTGGCCACTCAAGGTCTGAGAACACTCCCATCTGTTGTCATCTTATACTCAGTGCTAAGTGGGAATGTCAGAGGGCTCTAGGCTCAAAGCCTTCACTGCAGCAGAAGTCATCCAGGACCTTGCTTCAGATCAGAAATGCCTTGCCCTGAATACGTGTGGGAAGTGGCTGATGTTCTGTGAATGTTGGGCAGGTGGGCTCCTGCAGAACTTGGCTCAGAAGGTGGTGCCAAGGGATGAAACAAGCCAGGGGCTGTCCGTGGCTGAGTGGAGATCAAGTGGGTGCTAGCACAGAACCTGATGTCAGCTCGAAGGAATGACTTGGTTTCACAATGTGTTAAGGTCCTTCCCCGGAAGGAGAGCACCAAGTACCATATATTGGGTACATAATCTATAAGATGCAATGGCAGAAGCCTGAGCTAGAGTCCAGATGTGGAGACTGAACGGTTCCATGGAGGGTTCTCAGCCTGCCAGAGACATTAACAACTTGGTAGCCAAAGACCATTGTGCTGGAGTATCTATGGAGTAGACACGAAACACCCCGTTCCTGGATAGGAGGTGGGGGGAGGAGAGCAACTTCTGACAAAGCTCTTTTGTGCACCTACAAAAGGCTTTTAAAAACAGTAGCAAGAGATGAAGATAAGACAGGAGTGATACTGAAACCAGTCTGAGCCGTTCCAGGGTTGGAGAGGCTTCTGACTGCCAAGGATCCTGCCTGTCCCTGCTATCCCAGGGGCCAGAAGCAGGAAGGGTGGTGATGAGAGCTGCCTCCTCCAGGAGTAGATATCTGTGGGTTTATTAAGGCTAACTCGGATGATGTTACCAATGTCTGGTGTTTTCTTAAAGCACCAGCCCCTGGATTCATGTGGGAATCTCACCTTCCATTAAAATCCCAGATTAGTACCTTTTAGAGCTGGTGGACACACACAGAATGCTGCCCTGAGGCACAGCAGGGTATTTATTCCCTTTGCAGACCTGGTGCTGCAAGGACAGGCAGGTGATTTCTCATTTTGGGATGCTGCTTTATACCAGCTGGATTCAGGATGCACCAGGAGCTGAAACAGCCACTGGAAATGAAACATCTGGGGGTCTGTGTGGCACCTGGTAGAGCAGAAGGACTGCTGGTACTGCCCCATCCTCAGACTGGGGAGATGTGGGTGACTGGAGAACACAGTCCCTGTATGTGAGTCGTTAAATGACCATGGCTGGGAATAGGAAGAAATTGCTACATGCAGAGGATTCTCTGGAAAGGGTTACTTGGACACTCCAAAGCCAGCTCTAAGCAACGGACACAGCAGAAGCCAAATGGAGAATTAGAACAGGATTTCCAATGGAGAGAGAACCTCCAGAAAATGAATGGAAAGTCTGCAAAGTCATAGTAACTCCCTCAGCTTTCCAAACAAATCCAGAGGCAGCTGGGAGGCACTCCCACCGTGATGGGTGCAAACAGAACAAGCACTGTGGCATGCAGATTGGTGTGAGATGTTCCTCTTGGCTTCCAAACGCCTGTCTCCTGGCTGAGGTTATGGCTTTGGGTCCCCTCGGACCCTTTCCTGGATGCTTTAAATCACAGGACTGCTGAAAAATGAGATCTGCTGCCTGTTCCTGCTCTCTGCACAGCCCCAGCCACGCCAGCAACGCAGAGGTAGCACTTGGCCTGCTCAGCCCAACAAGTCAGGGCTGGGGTTTGCTTCCAAGGGCTGTGCTAGCCAAGTCAGGCTCTAGATCTGGCGGATGCAGAACACGTTACAACAGGGGATTCATGGAACAAAAAACATTCCTACAGTCTTTGTGCTGAGAGCAACCACCATCCTTAATTGCTCTTTGCAAGAGAACAACTTGTGGGCAGGAGTTAGATAGCTCGGTGTGTGCCAGCACTGTGCCTGCACCCAGGACCAAACCCTTCCCATCTATTCCGTGTGTCCAACACACTGGTGTCCTCTGCCTCCATCAGATGGCACCTCACCAGGTAACATTACAGAGCAAAAAATTCATCCTGAGTGTGAAAATCAAACTCAAGGGGCTCAGCACCCTGCTCCCACAGTCAGCAGCCTCTTCCTGTAGTTAAATCAGTTAAGCCTTTGGTTAACAATTAACCTGGGCAGGTTCAAGCATTTCTATTCCACGCTCGATTTACACAGATGTCTGTGACCTGCATGATTGATTTCAAAACCTTGTGGGTTTCTAAGGAATCCAGATAATACTCTGCCTGAGCCTCCTTCCTTCCTTAACAACTGACCAACTTGCTACAAACACAAGTTCAGCTCACTAGCGGGTTTGCAGAGGGGAATTTGTCCCAGTCACCTTCCAAGGGGAATAGATCTATTTGTCCCAAACCTCCTGAAAGCCTTGGTTTATACCCAGCCCTATAGCACTGTGGACAAAAGGAGGGCAGCAGCTGTGGGTCAGAAGGACCATTGGGTTTAGGGGACTCTCACACTATTTGCCCTGCAAAGCCAGGCACTAATTCAGATTCAGCCTTGATGCAAACTCCCGGTGACCCCGACCCAGCCCCACCATACCTAGGATGGCACCTCGAAGCTCCTCGGTGATGATGGTGAGGTCATCAACATCCACAAAGTGCAGGTGCTTCTCAGGAGGTTGGCTGGCAGCAGCAGAGAGCTCCAGGTAATTCCCCCGGCCAGTGCTGACAATGAAGACTGTCACTCCCATGTCCTTCAGGAGCTGCATGGGTTCAGAGATGTCATCAGTGGAGAAACCATCTGTCACCCAAACCAGTACCTTGGGCACATCTGGCCGGGCACCAGCTTCACCACTGAAGAACTTCTCCTTGGCATAGGAGAGTGCTTTGCCTGTGTTAGTGTCCCCCATGAGCTGCCGAGTGTCCTTGATGGCTTTCTGCAAAGTCCCACCAGACTGGTACCGGTCAAAAGGGAACTCCATGGTGGGCGTAGTGCTGATGTGGATGATGCTGGCCTGGACATCTCTGGGGCCAAAGCTGAAAGGTCGCACGAGGTCCCACATGAATTCCTTGACTCTGGAAAACTCATAGTAGGAGACGCTGCCAGAGCTGTCCAGCAACAAGAGGAGGTCCCCTTCTGAGTTGGAAATCGATGGCTGCGGACCTGGCAGGGGAAGAGGGAGGGAGGGAGGTGCATTAGTGGGGTGGTGTGAACCCATCCTGAGCAGGCATCTGCTGGGAAAGCTTTGTCATCTCATGCCAACCTCAGAACTCAGAATATTGCTGGGTACAGACCCAGCTGAGCAGCAGGATTGTGACCCCTGTTGGAATATTTGTCCCTCACTTTGGATTCAGGAGAGGAGAGGCTGGCCAAGAGACTGAAGAACTGGGATGAAATATGCATAGAGGTGCAATGGGGGCTCTTGCTCCCAAGCACACCCCACACTTCCACACCACATTCCAGCACCACACAGACTTTCAAAACCTCCTGAGCCTTTCCAGGCACAGGTTATTGACCTAGTGCAGAGGAACCAAAAGGTTGGAGCAGTGGGAAGAGGCAGAAGTTCAGTATTCAGGGCAGAGCCAAAAGTCCAACCCACAAGGCCTGGATCCTGCTCTCAGTGCAGAAAAAACATCTCTGAGCTACCCCAGCTTGCACCGACACCTCTGGTTACACAACACCAGGCCGACCCTGAGTACTTTCTGCTCCAAGCTAGAGGCGGAGATGTTCCAGGAGCTGGGAACATTCCTCACCAGCCCGAGTCAGCGGGTCAGCCATGCCCCGTGCCAGGGAGCAGCCTCTGCCACCCGGAGCTGCTGCTCTGGGCCGACGTGCAGCAGCCCCAGAGAAAGGAGCAAACCGTGGACCTCAGGACGGAGCCAAGGTCAGGAGCAACTTCAGGGCATCAGACAACATCCAGGTTTATCCCATCTGATGGCAATAGCTATGTCTGGAAGAAAAATGAGCTGTATTTGGAAAAGAATGAGATGATAAAGGAACTTAATGAGAAAAACTGCTGGCTCTGCTCTCCCAGGAGAGGTGGCCTGGCTGCCTCTCGGTTCAAGGGCAACGGTCCACAGCAGCCGGGCAGAAAGCTCCCTGATTTATACCACTGCTGGCAGGAAAGCCTGGAGTGGAGGGACTCCTCCCTAGCTCACTGTGTAAAAGCTGGCTAATTTGATGTTTTCTTGCTCTTCTGAATACCTCCTTCCCCAGAGAGCCTTAGGAGCAGCACCTCAAAGGGGCTCTGGGAGAAGATGTTGGGGAGGGAGTCACAGGCCCATTTGTGCAGAAGAATGCTGTGTGTTGGCAAGAACGTGCTTCTGTGGGCATAGCCTGGGGCCCCGCTCCACTTGACCCATTTTCTTACAATTTCAATGAAACTGCTGTGTGGGAAGCACAAACACAGGCAACTCCTCCTTCCACCAGCCTTAGAGCTTGGGACATTTACAATAGCTGGAATACCAATGATGCATTTGGAATTCTTTTAACCATCATCCTGCTTTCTGACAGCTTTTGAGGTGCAAGAAGGGGGAAAAAGTCTCAGAGCAGAGAATTCTGCCTGCCCTTTTGGGCTCCTCTATCAGAGAAGAGATCAGGAATGTGGGGTGGTTGAGCAGTGTGGGCTCAGGAGCACGGGTGGACTCGGTGCAGCACACCATGGTTGAGTGCTGGAGCCACATTTGGGAGCCAAAACCACAAGGCAGTAGACAGTGGAATGGAAAGGCTCCTGTAAAATTAATTGCTCCAAGGAGACAGCTCATGCAAACACTTCTCCCCCTGCAGAGAGCCATGTCAAGGCAGGCCCAGAGGTAGCAATGAGCTTGGAGGAGATGAGAAGGGGGTGTTGAGTCCCCAGTAGGGCACGACTCCAAGAGGCAGATAAGAGATGGCAAAATCAAGAGGAGGTACAGTGGAGAAAGGGGTGGGTGTGCTGGGAACACCTGTGGGATGGGGGACACGAGTGTGAGTCAGGACCACAGTTACTGCTCTCCTGGATGGGACAACAGGAGAAATCAAGTGGAGCCTTCAGAAATGGGGAACAATGGAGGTGAGGAAGCAAGAGATGCCAGGAGGAGACATGAGTGGGACCTGCACTCTACGTGGATTACAACCAAAACTTCATGACCCAGCAGAAGCCAGCCCTGTGCTGCAGACACACCCCAGCAGCTTGGCATCCCGAGCGGAGCAGGAAGCCAGAGAGAAGTCCAGTAAGGTTTCCTACATGTCCATAGCAACGTGGCATTTCACCACCACACCACACAGCAGAGCTGAACCTGTGACCTACAGGTCCTGCCACTGGTTCCTAGAGCTGCCTGCCTCCCAAGGGCATTCCAGCAGGGCAGAGCAACACAGGCTTGGTTTAGAGCTGCATGAAGCAACTCCAACACATGTAGCCACAGCTCTGTGCTTTCCCCTCCAGGAGTACAAGCTGCTCACTTGGCTGGCAAGCCACAGCAAGGGATCTTGGCAACAGGATTGCCTCCTCCCAGGAGGAAAGCATTGCTTCTCTTCCTCCCTTCTGCTCCTCACCATCCCAAGGAGCGTCACACTCTTCCTGACTGCTGCAACGAGCAGCTGTGAAAGCTTCCAACCCTGGCAGGGCAGGGAGCAGTGGGCAAAGGACATCGCTCACCAGTGGTAAACAAGATCACACTGTACGAGGGGAACTGGGCATGCACCACCAGGGAGCAGATCCAAGCAAAATCCCACCACCTGGCCAGGGGTCCATGGGGGAAACCAGCACGGAACATCTGCCCAGGAAAGAGGAACATCAAAGGAGAGCCAAGCCCCTGCTAAACTGCACTCTGGACTCTACCCTGCAGCTCTGGGGCTTCAAGAGAGCTGGGTGTGATGGTAACATCCTAGAAAACACTGGTTAACAACAACTAGTTAACAATTGGTTAACAACAGCAACACTGGTGGGCAGGTATGTATTTTGGAGCTAAAGGGGTTGTCTGTGGGTGGAGCCAAATCCTTCATACACACAAATACCATTGCAGCTACCTCTGCTTCACACTCAGCCCTGTGTAAGAGGGAAACAAATTCCTCCCATTTAGGTTTTCCCAGCATAAAGGATCCATAAAAAAACCTAGACAAGGGATCTCAATACATCAGGAGCGTGGCAATGCCTGTAGAGGGCCCGGACACCCCTTCATCCTTCCTTTCAGGTCTAGGTTTTAAATTCCCTCATATTTCTTCCTGCTCTTTTGTCCTCCATCCAACACAAACATGCCATCCGTGCCAGAGGTGGGGCTCTGGAACCTCATTACCAGTAAATCCCTGCCTTACGCAAGCTGCTGCTCTTCTCCAGCCATCTCCTTGCTTTACAGCAGCAGAAGATGGAGTTTCAACTCATCCCGGTGGCACTCCGAGAGAAGGGGCATCCATCAGCCCCTCCCTGAACCACCAGGCCTTTCCTTCTGAGGAGCAACTTCACACCCCTCGTATCCCTGCTGCTCCTGAGCTCTGCTCCAGCCCAGGGAACACCAGGGGACATGCAGCAGTGTCGTGGTGGCAGCCTCTGGCTGGGACATGGGCAGCAGGCACACATCAGTCATGCAAAGGAGTGTTCTGAATGGATCAATATGGGGGCAAAATGTCACCCTGGAGTCACGGCACTGCCTGTTCAAACACTTGGCTTTTCCAGGAGGGAAGCAGCTGGGCAGACTTCCCTGTCCTACCCTGGGATGCTGACAGGAGACATCCACATCCAGAGTTCCTGTGCTCTCAGCTGGGGCCTGAACACGTGCCTGATTTACATGGGACGTGGGACTCGGAGCCAAAAAAGATCATGTCCTGCTTAACAATATTTTACATTCCATGTTTGTCTCCTCACTGGTTGTGCCAGGTGAAAAGTTCTCCCAGGAGTGGAGCCAGGTTTGGAGGCTGCAGGAGGTGGTCGGAGCCTCCCTGCGGCCCCTCGGGAGCACAGTGAGAGGCAGGAGAGCAGCACCTTCTCCACGGGGAAAACAGGGATCCCACCAAGCCAGCCAGGAGGGGTTTCACACTGGAGACCACACCAGAGAGGGCTGTGGGAGACAGTGAGATCACCTGCCTGCTTCAGGAGCTGAGCCCCACCAAGGCAAACAGACTGGTGTGACTGGGAGCCCAAATTGCCCGAGCAGGTCCCAGCCTGTCCCCGCTGCAGATGACAGGCTGTGGGTGGGGAAACAGCCCCTCACACAAACCCATCTGGCAGGAAGGAAGCTGGGTTGCCACCTCTTGTGATCTTCTCAGGAGTTTCACTGTCTCTGCTGTTTAATTTAGAGCCTCGGGAGCCCCGAAATCGTGGAATCAGGCCAGGAACTGAGCTGTGATTTGAGACCAGTAAGTGCAGGGCCCTCTGCAAAGGGCTCATGGATGGGTCATGTCTTTATTTCTGCTGCACCCACAGGGACAGCAACATCCCCATCATTTTCTGCTCATGCTAGTCCAGAGTAACCAGGTAATGACAACCTAAGGTTCATTTATCAAAGCCCAAACCATCACTTCAGTGGTGCTTCAGGCTGGTGCAACGGTGACCTGAATATGGACCCAAGGAGGGGAGCAGTGGAACTGGTCAAGCGATGCTCTGCCTTGACCTTGTGCCTTGGTGCAGGAAATAGCCATTGCCCTGATAAAGCTGATCATTCCTGAGCATGTAGAAGCACCACTGGCCACCCAGCAGCTTCCTCACTTTGTCCACTGAAGCCACAATCATTCACATTCAGTCAAGTCCCTTGGGAACAGAGTTCTGAGCCTGCATCCCTGCCTCAAACAGCTCTCATTGTGTGATCATGGCACATGTCCACGCCAGGGCTAGCCCATGCCCAGGAGCCCTGCCAGAGTGGCTGTTTGCTCAAGGTTGCTGTAGGGAGCACCCGGGAGGAGCCCAGGTCGTCCCCACATCAAAGCTGCTGGGGAACGGGCACCCTGCCCACCAGCAGGTTCATTTCCTCTAAGGGTGCCTGGCAGTGTGCGAGCCAAAGTCAGCCTGTCAGGAACACAACACACACCCCTCTGCCTCTGGAGCAAGGCACAATCCTTCTGGAGAGCCAGGGCTTGCTTCTTCACCTGCTCTGAAGGTCTGAGCATTGTTTCAGCTTGGGCTGGGGAGCTGCTCCATACACCCACTCGCCTGGCAGCAGAAATGCATGGCAATAGGAATAACCACTGCCCGTGGGGACACCCAGCACTGTGACAATGCCAGAAGCAGCAGTGCCACTCCTGAAACAGCTTTGGTCACTGAGGGACAGAATCCAACACCCTGGCAGGGGATCCAAGCAATAGGCAGCCTGGAGCAGAATCAGCCCCCAGCAGCCCGGGCTGCTGCCTGAGAACCTCCTGTCCAGACAGACAAGAGCTCCCCTCCTCCCTTCACACTGGATTACATTTCCCAGGTGCAGTGAAAGCCAGATGCAGCCTGAGTAGCCCTGCACTCAAAGAACAGAACCTTTTCCCACTTGTGAACACAAAACAGAAGCAATTGCATCAGCCCAGCCATCCCGGCGGGGGCTGAGTCCTCTGCCCAGCACCAGGGTGCAGGGACCAGACAGGAGACATTCAGCTCCCTGCTGTGTGAGACTGACCCACGATCGTTTTCCCTCAACAGTATCCAAGAGAAAACACCTTAAAGAGGAAATACAGTGACTGAATTACAGAGATTGGGCAGAGGACAACCAGCCAGGTATAGCATCAATCAATCACTGTTTTCACTTCTCTTATTCGATGTGCCCCTGTCCATAGGTACCAGTGAGGAGTCAGGACTCTTTACATGGGATTGCACTAAATTCTGCAAGGTTCTGAAATTATTTCCTTTCCACTCCTGGAAGCAGGCAAGACAGAATATGTCTTCAATTTTAGAAAGGTTTTTCTCTTTGTTTTGTCCTCGTGCCAGCAAAGTAACATACAAGTATAACTCTATACCTAAAGCAGCAATGTAACTTCAGCTTTTATTCTGGAAAGGTTTTATGAGGAGCTCGGGGGAGCAGGAGGTATTAAATGGGGGAAAGGAGGAAGGGAACACCTCGCCTTTTCAGGCACTCACCCCTCTCAGGTGTGCTCTGTCCCGCAGCAAACTGCAGCCACAGACCAAGAGAAAGCACTGTCTTGGCCAACATAGCAAAGCCTGGTCCTGGGCAAACTACCTTAAATCCAAAAGCTCGGCTCTGTGAAGGCAGACGAAAGGCTTAAGTTCAGTCATATTATGTGCAAGGATCCACCAGATCCCAGGGTGCCACTCCTATGCTGCTCATGCCTTGAGATCCAACCGCTTCTTTACGTGCGTTTTGCTGGGCTGTGGTGTAAGCTCTGGCTCCTGAAGGCAATTTTCCTTCCACCCCCCCCCCCAACCCCCACTCCTTTTAAAGCCATAAATCCATCTTGACAGGAATAGCTGGAGGAGAGGCACAAACAGCACCCCTGCTGCTGCTCCTCTCCCGGGTTAAACTTGCCCCAGGAGCGGGGATTCGGTTGCAGTCTGCGTGCAGCTGGGCTGGTTTGAAAAATATATCCCTATAGATAAAACTTTGGCCCTGGGAGACGCTGGCAGCAGTCCAGCTACCAGAGGAGGGGGGGAAAAAAAAGAAAGCTAAGAGAAATCCAAAGCTGCTCTGCTCTGGAATGAACTAAAAGAAGGAAAAACACGTATATAGAGGAAAGAAAAAGGAGAGAGGCTGGGGAGCGTGCCCTGCCCTGGGAATATTGGCTAATCTGCTGGGAGGAGGCAGGCTGAGCATTCCCCAGGTCCTAGCGCTAGCCAGGCTGTGTCCCTTCCCTGGGCTGCCCCACGGGGTACAAATCAGTGCCATTTCTTGCTGCTTTACCCTGGAGAAGAGCTGGGGCAGGAGGCACCCAGAAATGCAGAGCCTGCGGGCAGAGCCACTGCCGCGGTGGGGAGCGTCAGCACCCAGCAGTGTTCCCTGGGGCAGCTGGGACCCCCCCAGCCTGCTGGTGACCTCCCTTCAGCCTGGTATTAAATACAGGCTCAGATCTGTGACTTCTGAGTCACAGGGGACTCATGTGCCTGAAGATAAACCCATGACAAATCTCTTACTGGATGGAGGGGCACAAGAGTTTGGCAGAGAGCAAACACCGAAGACCCTGGGTTCCACCTCCACAGGCACCCAGCCTCTCTACTTCCCCTGTGTGCAGGAGGCTTTTGCCAGAACAAAAAACTTTCCAAACCTAACTCCCCTTCTCCTGGCTCTCCTGCTGTCCATGTATCTGCTTTTGGCTCCTGCTCCTCAGGTGGAGGTGACAGCAGTTCCCTTCCCTTTTTTCACTTTAAGATGTGCTACCTCTGGACAGATCCAAGCCGTAGAGGGCTAGTAAAGGAAAGCTGGAAAGTTACACCCAATTATAAAGAGATCAACCAATTGCCATCTCCCTTAACACAGGGAGGGACCAACGAGACAGGCTAAAAAGCAGCAAAGGAAGAACACTGAGAATCCTGTGGGATTTTGGAAACTAGTGAGCAATATTTCCTCCCATTTGATTTCTCTCTCCTGGGAGCTGTAAAAAAAAAAGTGAACGGGAGTTAGGAGCCAAGGAGCTGTGCAGGGTGGAAAAAAAGGCTGTATCCTAACTCCTCAGCTAAATGGAAACTCAGAATAGGCCTGGGAAGTCAGATCCAACTGAGACACCACGTTCTCTGCTGGTGAACAGGTCCTGCTTGCCATCCTCATACCTGTTGTGTTCTGGACCTGGGACGTGGAAAGGATGGGCTGCAGGAAGCAAACCCCATTGCAAACCATCTGCTTCTCAGCAACTAACCCAGACATCTCTGCTCCTGTCCTGTCCCGTCCTGTCCTCTCCTGTCCTGTCCTGTCCTGTCCTGTCCTCCTCCTGCCCCATTGCCCAAGGACCCACTCAGAGACAACAACTGCCAGGACAGTGGGCTAGGAACACCCTGGATGCATGTTCAGAGCCCCTTGACTGGGGCTGGTGGGTAACTGGAGAAGATTTCCTTCCATTACTCACTTCCCAAGGAACTCTCTCCATGGAAGTGTTGCTCATCTTAGAATAATTTCCTTTTTTTGCCAGTTTATCAATGTAAATGCCATTCAGTCTCACACCCTGCAGCCTGGAGAGATTTCAGCCTTTGTCTCCCTGTGAATCCTGCTGGGATAGGTGGAAGCAGGAAAAAACAACCTGGAAAATAATTAGATCTTATACAATTTTATTTTTAAACTTTACTGTAATTGGCAGATCCTGTTTCCAGTAAGTCTGGTGCACGCACATGCTGGTTCTTTCCCAGTCGCATCCTGCCCTCTGAAGCCAGCAGCGTCACTCCAGATTTGCTCCTGTTTAAACATGACCAGAACCCAGCTCAAGCTCAGTTCCCTATCACTGCTGAGCTCATGTTCTCCACCTGGCATTGACCTGGCTGAGATTTACTCAGGGTGATCATCTCCTTACCATGCCAAGTTAGAGAACAGCTCAGGAACAATCAACGATTGTAAAAAGAAAACCCAAAAAACCCAAACAAAACCCAACAACAGCCAATCTGCTGTATTTTGAGTGGGATATTACTTTGGCTCAGACATGTACACACCTATATTTTACAGCACAAACCCTCTGTACTGCCCTGATGCTCTGTGCATAGGAAGGCTTTGGCGTTGTGCTGCAGCTGCCTCGACATTCCGGGGATGTAAACAGTACGTAATTTCTGAAGAGATGCAATATCCTCTCTGAGACAAATTACCACAGCTGGAACAAACAGGCTTTTTGGGAACACAGCCTTTTTTTTTCAGCTCTACATAAAAGTTTTTGTTCGGAGGGGTTCTCTATATATGGCAATTTGGAAATTCCCTGTTGGGAAAGGATGCCAAGCAGCACTGGGAGAACGATGCGGGTGGAAGCTCACCTTGAACTCCAGGGCTGGCTTTGCCCAAGGTACCAGTAACCCAACTGGACTGGATGGGGCTGGGGCTGGGAGGCAGGAGGACCTCTGCCAGCTCACCCCAAGCCCTCAGCTCGATGCTGACGCAGAGGATGCTGATAGCAACTGAATCCCCAACAACATTCACAGCCCAGTTGGGGTTTTCCTCCACACACCAGCTCACCTGGCTGCCCCGCTGGGTCACACTGAGCTTCTGCACAGCGACAGCCTGCGTGGCTGTGGAGGGCATGAACTTGAACTCCACTGACTCCAGAAACGCCCTTCTGACTTGCAGCAGAGAGGATCAGGCTCTGTGTTGTCAGTTCTCAGTTACCAGTGTGTCATGCAGTCTCCAGCCTCAAGTCAGCTCTTATTTTTGTTTGACTTGGAAGACAAACTACAAAAATAGACGTGTTTGCTCCCTGCCTTCACCAGCTTAATTTTTCTCAAAAGCTGCCCTGTGACCAGGAATGACTCCACAGTGAGGTAAGGTCTAGCTTATAGATGAACTCTTTCATCCCAAAGCATCCTAAAAAGTCACCCAGGACAAAAATGAAGCCACTTTTGGGGTGAATTGCAGAAGCTTTGCAACTATTGGTAGCAGGATTACACTAAATTACATGGAAAAATCTGCAGGACAGATCAATTCTGGAAGAATGCAACTACTCAGACTGGGGTCAGTATACTGGGAAAGGCTGCTTCCCATCCTAATATTGAAGAGCTGGCTGCAGAGTTATCAGAACCCTCTTGAAAACAGCCCAGCAACCTCCAGCAATAAGGAAATCATTCAGAAGCAATGCCATGGCTGGGCACTCCTGCTATTTCCCCTCCAGCACGGTGTCACACCAGGACACAGCATCCTGGTTTTCTCTCTCATGTTCACTCACAGCAGCCTACTTCAAAATGAAGGAGTTTATGGAAATAACACAGAGGTAGACCCAAGCATGTCAGATCCCTAAGGCACAGAGAGGGATGAGGTTCCCTGAGCAATTGCCTGCTCCTGCTATGGGCTTCGGTTCCCTCTGGCTCCCAGGCAGCTCCATACAATGTGCTCCTCAGGTTTTATGAAGCCTGGACAATGTGTGCTTTAGGTGAGCTCTGAAGGAGTCAACATGTCGCAGAGCATCAGCTCTCAGACACCAAAGTGACTTACAGCCCCCAGGATCCTTCTGAGCTGGGATGGGACGGACCAACAGCCTCCATTCCTCTCCAGCTCTGCATCCTGAACATCTCCTGGTCTCCTCACACCAGTCTGCCTTGAGGAATTCCAGACAGTATCAGCACTAGGCAAGGGGCAGTGGAGGCTGGACATCCACCCAGGAAGGAAGAGAACCATATCCTTCTGGGAGGCTGCAAGACAGCCGTCAGGTCCTTTGAATTCCAGCTTCCCAAAGGAATTCCTAGAGCAAAGCAGCCTCAGCACAGGATGCCTCCATACCTGCCATCTCCCAGGATTTCACACCTCCACTGAGTCTGTGGGTAGTTTCATAGTAGAGAAACAATATCAGAGCAAAAGCAAAAATGGTAATGAATGCTGTTGTGCCAATTTACCCTGCTAATGAGCATTAGTTGGATAAACTGAGTGGGGAGGGAGCAGTTTGCTGAAGATGCCAGAGCCAGGGTCAGAATCCAGGGGGTGGATCCCAGGTCAGTAGTGTCTCCTCCCTGCAGCTTTGCACTGGTGTTTGTGAACCAGCCATAAACCCAGGCTTGGCTGTGGTTAGGAGCTGATACACACAGCTTGTCCTGGGCTCCAAGGGTGATGGGAGGGAGAGCAGAGCTCTGTGTGCAGCAGCCTGACTTTCTGAACTGCAGCTGGGCCACTCTTGTTTACAAGCACACAGCAACTGCACAGAGTCCAAACCAGCTCCTTGCTTTCGCTTTGCCTCTGGGTTCTGAAGTGGTTTAGAATTTGCAGGAACAAATGAGATCACTTGCAGAGTTCCAGGAGCAGGTCAAAGAGCAACCTGATAGGAGAGGTGGGGGGGAAGCAGGAGGGCTGGGCGCCAGCAGCAGAAAGCAGAGCTGGAACCCTCAGGTCTGAGCACTCTGCCACAGCCCAGGATCCCACATCCACCTGAATCCAGGGCACCCCAAGCCCAGGGATTTCATTTTCTCCTTGCTCCTGCCTGGAAGTGTTGTAACTCCTTTGAGTTGTAAGTGCTCGCAGCGAGGGCAGGCTACCCCACACTAAGTGTGTAGCAGTGAAGAGGTAAAACAGGAGAAACAGCAAAAGAAATTTAATGGTTTATTGCTCACTTGGAGGCTTCAGGATTTCTCCTCTAGCCAGGTCAGGAATAGCTGATACCTCTGGGCCTGTCTCTCCCAGTTACTGCTGAGGCTCCTCTCTGGTGGCTGAATTCATGGCTGTTGGGTTGTCATAACACATCCTCCACCGCACTGCCAGAGATGCTAGTGACTGTCCACACACATCAGCTCTCCTGCCGAGGAGGAGTTGATGTGCTTCACTGCTTCAGTCCCCTGCTTCCAGCTCAGCCCAGGAGCAGGAGGAGCAGGGTAGGAACCAACCCTTCAAGCAAATAGGCAGGATGAAGGCTCCAAAATGCACATTGAGTGTGCAGTGATCACCACCTCGATGTTAATACCAGGGGAGGGGGACACAGATAGGCAAAACCAATTGTCTGCTGGAGCCTGAGCCCTCACAAGCTCTGTGTTCTCAACCTCTGCTGTGCAACGACAACCTTGCCATAATAAAGTGGGTAGAAGTTTCTTCAGATTCCTGCCTCATTTCCTTCACAAGACAGGATTTTACTGCCTTTTTCCCAGCTGGACACAGACTGTAGTCTCATTTTGCTTGCCAGGAACCAGAATAGCTCTGGAAATTGGACCTGCTTCTGAGCAGCACAGAAGAGGTCTGGATGCAGCACTCGGTTTTTAACCAAAGGCTGTTCTTTGGAGTGGATCGTTTTCCTTATTGCTTGACTTTTATCCCCCATCTCTATCCTGTTAGTAAAGCCCAGTCAATTGGGAAAAGCCAAATTTAAAAGAACATCCTTGGGTTTCCTGAGGAATTTCGAGCTGCACAATGAGCTGCGATTTCCCATTGAAGAGCGAGCCCTCAGCTTTGAGAACTCTCAGCCTCTCTCAGTAATTGCAGCCTCTTCCCAGGTCAGCCTGGGAGATAGAAGAGAGTCTGGAGCAGCCTGCAGGCATGAACACACATGAGCAAGGCATGGCAGAGAGAGGAGACGTGCAGGCAAAGGACACTCATCCATTTGGATGGTCTTCCTGGGCTTGTTTGTCTGCAGGGTGTCTAAGGGAGGAGCCAGTAAAGAAACAACCAAGCCAAAGGAGATCAGCTGCTCTCCCCCGGGGAGACTGAATTTTGCTTATTTCAGCTTCTGTACCCGATTTCTTTGAATTGCAGCAGTAATTGTTGAGACAGTTTAACAGCCTGAGACCCCACGCAGCTCTGTGGGCTCTGACCGACCGCTCTGTGGTTTTGCAAGGTCTGAGTTAACTCCCTCCTGACTTACTTGGACATCAGCACTGTTCCACCCACCTCTGGCTCCCATTTCAAGCAGTGGTTGCATGAGGAGAGGTCACCAGGGCAGTAGCCCTTCTTCACAAGCTCATGCCCTGGTGCTGCAACCCGCTCGTGGTAGGGAATAGAGCAAAATAGAGCCCTCGTTTCTGTTCCTATCAGCAAATGGGCTGTATTTCAGGTGTCCTCTATTTTTAGAGGCTTATCTAAATCTCTCTAGCTTGGCCGGTGGGGGAAGCAGGCAAAGACCTTGATGAATGTGGCTCTGAGCACCCATCAGAGCTGCATCCAGTCACAACAGGAAAGGGAAGCAGTGTGTGGCGTGCAAGTTCCTATCGGGACAGACCGCCTGGCCCCCACTTCAAGCACAGCTGCATGAGTGCTGGCCAAGCTCTGCTCGCTGCTCACAGCCTGGAAATGGGAGGAGAATGAGGATGATTTTCCATCAGCCTCAATACCCAGGTGACAGATGGAGCCCCTGCAGGTCACCCGATGGGTGCAGGGAGCAGAGGTACCACTCATCTTAATTTTCCTCTTGTGCCAGCAGCCTTTGGGACTAGAAAAGCTTGGTTTCAAGAGTAAGTGTAGTCTGAAAAGTGGCATGGAACAAGCTCAACACTTGTGTGGCTACAGCAGAGGAGCACAGCTGGACCGGGCTGGGGCAGGGACTTCCCAAGTCCCACTGAAGAGATCATTTCTCTGGTCCAGGCTGCCCGAAAGGAGCTGACCTCCAGTTCCAGGGTTTGCAACTCTGCTGCCTCTAAGGTAGGCTCTGCTGAGGGTTCACTTTCCATCTGCAGCTTTTCCCCCCTCTCAGTAACAAGGCAAAAACATCTGAGCAGGAACAAGGCTTCGAGCACAAAAAACAATCCCCCTTTTTGTCTGAACCCAGCTGGGGAGTGAGTGGGAGGGAAGGGAATGACTCCCTGTGCTGCCAGCAGGGCTCCTCCAGCCGGGCTGACCTTGTCTGGCTCCCCCTGTGCTCCTGTGACACTTGGAAACTTGTCCCCCCATGCTGGTTGGTGTCAGAGTGCGGATCTCCTAGCATCAGCTCTCAGAAAAAGCCATGACTAAAAGCCTAAAAGTTCATGACTGTTCTCCTCCCATGTGTTCTCCTCTCCTTCCCACAGGGCACAGCATGGGATGAGCTCCGAGTCAGATCCAAGTTCTCCTTCAAGGCACCGATTCTTCATTTTCCACGTGTTCAGCAAGCTCCAGAGTTCTGCTGGGAAATGCTGTGCCCAACAGCTCTTCTTTCCTTACTGCAAATCCTGCCAGCCTTCCACTCCTCCCACGTCAGACTAGGGAAATAGTTGCAATTCCAGTAGTCCATAAAGAAAGAGGTGACTTGACGCACGCAAAGCAATCAAAACAATTCCTGTCTATTTTGGGGATAAGAGACTTTTGTTCTAGAGTTGGGTACTGCAATGCCTGACCCAACCATGAAAGAACAATGACAGCAAAAATATTCCCCTGCAAATAAGTGGTACTGTTAGACAGAAATATCCTCTCTGGTCTCCACCCTTCCATGGAGACACAGGCTTCCTGTGCAGAGGTGAATTTGGTTCTCCCACCACGAAAGAAGAGGCAGGTGATGTGAATGCAAAGTCCCACCTGGCCATCCAATGGAAATACCATGTGCTTTCTCTCTGCAAACATTTAATCAAAGCTTCTCTTGTTCAGCGGGCAAACAGGCTCCATCCTTGGAGTTCCAGATCCCACACCCAGGCTTAGTCCCTGCTCTTCAGCTTCCCACAGCAGAGAAGGTCAGCACAGAGGACTGCACCATGGGCTTTGCAAGAGTGCTCTCCATAGAACACCAGTCCTGCACAAAGGTCTGTGCATGCTTCATTTAAGGGCAGAGGATAATTGTCACTGTTCACCAGTTTTCTTATGGCTCTGGGAAGCCTGCAAACACTTGGGCAGACATTACATGAACACTTGGACATCGAGTCTGTTGGAAGAGCTAGAACTGGGATTGCAATCCATGGCAGTGGAGTGCTTTGCCAAGCTTGCTGCTCTCACTCAGCATTGCCAGTCATTTATTTACATTTCCAGGGCTTTCTAGTTTAGTTTTTCATATCTGTAGGATTATCCAGCCCTAGTTACACCCTTTACATCTATAATTAGATCTTGCATATGGTCAACTTTAAGAGCAAATGACCCAGAGCTCTGCCAGTAGATAACATTATCTCCATAGCCCATCAGAAATAGCAGCAGAGAAACAGCTAAACACACACTAACACAGACCCACACCTCTTAGACCCAAACCCTGGTCTCCACTGAAAATGTGAATATTTACAGATCCAGCTATTCCTCCCCTCTCCAGCTGCAGCACTGACCCAAGTGGGAAATGAAGGAATACTTACAGCTCCCACGGGCATTTCCACTCCTGGTTCTCAAAGGATGAGGGTGACCAAAGCTGTGTGTATAGAGATGGGATACAGGGCAGGGAAGAGGGAGGGGGTAACCACCCTGGGGTGGCAATCTCAGGGGTGTCAGTGCTGTTCAGGGGAAGCTTTGGTCAAATTGGATGGCTGTAACCATGGGACCTGCCCTCACCACTCGTCCCCCTCGCATGTCTATCAGGCAGAGGAAGTCTGGCAGATCCTGTTTAGCAGAGTTCTCCCACACATGGGGCTTTTTCTGCCTCTGCACTGCTTCCTGGCACCTGTCAGGGATGTTGCTGTTCTGATACTTTCCCCGTGAAAGGCACTCAGAAGTCAGCCAGAGCTTCTCTTTCCATGAGCTCTGCCTCTTTCCTCACCTATGTGACTAACGAGCTCTTGAGGGGCCATCACAAGCTTGTCAGGACCAGGGGTGATGCCTGAAACATGATGGAGAGGTGCCACAGAGGGGTGAACAAGAAAAGCAGCCACAGAATGGAGCAGTGAAATTGGGAAAAAAGGGCCTTTTGTTTGCAGTGTTCCTGGGATCAAACATTTTCTGGGATTTTAGATCAAAAACCAGACATTCAGTTTCAGTGCAGTGATTCCTGGGCTCTTTCTCGTTACAGATGTTCATTAATCAGTGGTGACAAGACTTTCCTGTGTTTTGGAAGGAGCATGGAAGCTGGAGACTGAGCCCATGTCACGTATGCTGCAGTAAATATCCCAGCTCCTTCTGTATCAGCACCACCGTGGTGGAGAGGATGCCAGCAGGGATGCAGACAGACACCATGCAGGTAAGGCAACCTGCACATGGGGGGGTCTCAAGCCTAAAGAGAAAGCTTTTCATCCCTCGTTGTGAATGATTGAGGCAGTGGGAGGAACTCCAAGAGTGACTTCATAAACGTGTCTTGTGCCAGAGAAACACTTGGCCACGCCTTGGAGAGAATTTCTTTTTGTCTCCAGAACATTCACGGGGTTTGTCTGGACAGCCACGTCCAGCAGGATTGACAGTGAGATGGTGCACCTGTCCTGAACAGCCTCAGCCCTGGGGGACACACAGCTACACAGGGCAACAACCTCTGCTTGTGTGAGCCTCAGGCTGGAGTACTTGGATCCTTCCAGTCTTTCCTGGGACAGGAAAGGGGACTAGCAGGTCTCCAGGTCCTCCTTCTAACCATCCCCTCCTAACCATGTATCTTTCTTGCTCTAGAGAAGCCTTTCCTTCCTCTGGCAGTGGAGTTGTTCTGTGCCTGCTCACAGCCACCAAAGCACCCTGAGCGACTTTCCCAATTCCCATGCCCAGTGGCAGGAGATCCTGATTGCAAAGCCCTTGGCACACTGCACACTGCTGTGTACTGATTCCAGACAAGATTGCAGTGTACTGTCTCCTTCTGGTACCGACACCAGCAGCCTGTAAAGAGAGCTTGCCTTGGGATTTGACCTTTATTTAAGCCTGCAAATCTCATGCAAATAATCCCTATTTTGCATCAACCCCCTGCACTGAAAAGCTGGCAGCTATGCTGGGATGAAGATGACCTTTCCATCATTGACAACCATGACCCAAAGTGGTGGAAATGAGGGAATTCTGCTGCTATGACATTTGTACTCCAAGAAATCCCAACCAGTACCTTCTCAGCTCACACACAATAGCAAACTGTTCTCAGTCCCTGCTATCTTGATGAGACACCCCCAAAGGTGTGTCACACCCTTCAGCTACCACATCTGTGTGGCTAGAAGAAGTTAAATGATGAAGGCAAGCACGGAAAAGCCCCATCAACAAAAGGCCCTTGATCAGAGAAACCAAGCAGTTGAGGTGAGTTCCACCCACACCACCTTTGCCATTCCCACCTTATCCTGGTTTGCCAAGTGCTGACAGGAACGGTCTAGCCCGTGTAGACAGGAGGGCACAGAGCCATGCCCAGCTGCTGAGAACAAATCAGAGAACAAACAAAGTTATCCACGCCCTTACTCAACTGCATGATGACATCCTTAACTGCCACAAGGCACAGGGCTTGCTGTCTTACCCCTGCCCATGCTGTTTATGTAGGATATGGAGTATTGCATTATTAATAAGGACTAAATCAGAAGATTGAATGAGCTCTTCCCCTGGGACCTGCACTAAAAACCTCTCGTGGTCTGAAGAAGTCTGACCAATTGATTTCCTTGAGATGCATTTTCTGGTTGTGACTAGAAAGCAAATGCCAGAACATCACAAGCAGGGTGTCTGTCTGGTGCATTTGGCTCAGATGGAATTAGGAAGCAACAGCAAATTAAATGGCAACTCCATCCAGCAGCAGTGTGAAGCACAGCTGGTGCCTGCAAGAAAAGTGGTCTTTGTAAAAGCACCTGTCCCCAAAAGCTGATACAGTTCCACCCTCCCTGTCCGTGAGTCAAGACCTCACGAGGGGAAAGGCGGTGTGAGAAAGGAAAGCCATCTCCAAGAAGAAATAAGAGCTATCAAAAGCAGTCTGCAGAAAACTGGCTGGATCTCTCCCCTGCTTCCCATGGAGTGTTGTGGCAAAGCTGGCCCTGGAGCACGCTGCATGGCCAAGCTCTCCTCAGGAGATAAGGACCTTCATTTCCCAGCTGGACCCAGCTGACTCTGGTTCTTTTAACACAGAGTGCTGTGTGAATGGAGGGACCCTGTCTACATCTCAGCAGCAGCTTTTGGAGCTGAATTAGGGAGGCTGAGGAATCCGGGAGGGCTGAAAAGGTTATGCTGTTGTAGCCCTGCTAATGCCTGTGGGAATGGGCTCTGAGCATTCTGCCCTGGCCCTGCAGGGCTTCCCCTGCCCAGCAGACCCCCAGCCTCAGCACCACAGCCCATGCTGGGACAGCCTGGATCAGCGAGTGGAAGGTGGTGAAGGAGCCAGGAGGACTTTTCAGGAACAAAGCAGGCTTTCAGCAACAAGAGGGTTATGTCTGCGAGGAAGTCTGCTCCCTGGTCTCTATTTTTACCTCTGCTCATCTGTTTAGGGTGTAGGGCTTGGTTTCCTTAGCTCTATACCATGTTCTTGGGGAACAATGGAAGCAGGCAGGAGTGAAACCAGCAGCACCAAGAGCAGAGAAGCAGAGCAGACAGCACCACTGTTCCTGACTCATTTTAATTTTTGCTTTGCTTCTTCTCTCTCCCTGAAGTTCACCCAAACCACCGAAACATGGGTGCAGAGGCCAGGAGGTGGTGATTATCCCCTGGCACTGGTAACTACGTTGGCTGCCAGCCTGCACAGATGGGCACAACCCTCATGGACAGTGTTCTTGGGATTGCAACACTTCACAAAGGCTTCAGCATGCTTCAGCAGCCTCCTGCTTGGTGTCACGCAGATTAAAAAGTGTTGACAAAAGAGTAATTTTAGCACGTTGGTTTATGAACCCTGGTGCTGAAAAGCAGGAGCAGAGCAGTGCTTCCAGGTGAGCAGGAGGAATGAACCTTCCTACTCAGCACCAGGAGGGACAGGCAGAGACAACACCTTTGTCACACACGTGCTGTCTGCCCAGGTAGCTGTGACATCTCCTCAAGTGCTCACCAGCTAGTACAGCTGAATGGGCAACTCAGAGGATGCTCCTCAGGGGCCAGAGCCCCTCTCAGTAGCTCTCTGACCTCTTACTGAATGCAGGGAATGTCCTGAGTAAATATCCTTTTGCTCCTGCTTGCAGTTGGCTCAATAAAGAGGAGTCGTTCAGCTTGGGTTCAAGAAAGGAACCCAAGGACAGGTCCCCTGGGCAGTGCTGCCCACCGACCAGCATTCCTGGAGCCCAGGTTGAGATTGCTCCTCATTTGGTGTCACCAGTGGAGATGCTGAGAGTGTCCCTCATGCCCCCCTCCCCAGCCCTGGTCACACAGTCTCACACCTCCCTGCTGTGTGGCTGGGGAGGAGCTGGCACAGAAGGCTGGGATTGAATTGCTTCTGGCACTGGAGTGTACCCACCTACAGCAGGGGCTGGTCCCCACACACGGCAGCCTGTCCTGCTTGCCCACATCAACTGCCAGCATTTCCATGAGCTCATCTACTGGCAGAGAGGACAAATGCAAAGCAAAACCGTGACAGCAGCAGCAACCCTTGCAGTGCTGAGCACTCGCTGGGGACAAGTCGTGGCTTAGCTCATGAAAAGTGGCTCTTTTGTTGCTCCCATAAAGGTCCCTATTTTTCCCATTGAGGGTCAGGGCCTGGACAATAGGGTGTAGATCCTTGGGCTGCCACCGCACAACCTGGGAGCATTGCCCAGCCTGCTTCTGCATCACTCACATGGGAATGCTGGCAGCCCTGAGCAATCCTGCTGCCCCAGACAGACAGGGTGGTCAGAACAGCTCAGCTCTGGGGCAGCCCAGCTCCTGTTCAGCTGTGGGAAGTGGTTAACCTCAGGTCTAAGGGAGAGCAATTAGGCTGAGGTCAAAGGGAGACAAGGATGACTGGCCTGGGAGGTCAATGCTGGCAAACACATGCATGGTGCCAGGACACACTGATCCCCTGGGGTTTTCTTCGGTGAAATGACACTGGTTTCCAGCAATAGATCATAGCATCATCCTATACTCTCTCCCCCTTTGCATTTTTCAGCCCTCATCAGCTAAACAGGACCAGATTGGCCCAAAACTCCAGTGGCAGATGCTGTTAACCAGAAATGGTCTTGCCTGGGCAAAAGGGATTGAGCTCAGAGCCAGCACCCAGGTGCATGGTTGGAAGGAGAGCCTGCAAGATGGCAAGGAGGAGGAACTGAGACCCCAAACCAGCCTCTGTACTCCAGGTCAGTTCCACCCAGCCCCACGGCTTTGTGTGTTCTGTGTATTGCCTTCCCAGTGGTGCTGGCTGTAGTCACTGGTAGCAAACAGCACAGTGTCCAGGACTGGCTGTTCCAGACCAGATCTCACTCCAGCCTGGATGGACCAGAGCGCACTGGCGCGTCCCAGGCTCAGCCCCACAGCACCATCTTGAGGCCTGGGCACACAAGAGAGCAACAGAACCAGCTACATCATGCATTTGCAGACAATATATGAAATTAGGGGAAATTCTACCTTGGAAGATGACAGACAGCTAGAGGAGGACCAAAAAACCAGAGGCCAATCCAGCTGTGCACTTCCAGATGCAAACCCAAGAAATGCCATCGCCCTGACTGGCCCAGTCCCATCTCCTGGCCCCCACATCTGCTGTAGCAGCTCACACTCCTCTGGTGCATTGCTGCAAACATTCAGCCCAAGGTTCTGTGGCACAGGACAGAGCAGCTGATCTGAAGTTGGGGTGGGGAGAAAGGGCAGGCACCTTTGCTGGGAGGGACCGGATCGATGTAGGTGGAGGCACCGGTGTCCCAGAAACACAGGTTACATTGCTGCTTTCATTCCCTCCTTTGTCCCTTTTATTTGCACCTCTGTCACAGGTAGTGTTCCAGTCAAGTCCCATGGGGTTATTCCCAGGCCAGGGCTGCAGTCTGTGACCCATTCTGCAGGCACTTACGTGCTCAGAAGATCAGATGTCAGGGTGAAGGAGCTCTTGGCAGGCACCCCCTGATTATTCTTCCCTTAATCGCTCCCATTCATTCAACCACATTTTCCAGCAGAGCTGGAAACAATCACCAGTGACTGGTTATCCCGGTGAAAGAGAAGGGAGATGAAGGAGGACAATGGAAATTTCCCCAAAGACATTCAAGTTACAAATCAGCAGTTAGAACACCAATGCAGAGTGCAGGAGAAGTTGTCCAGCACATGTGTCATCGGGATTGTATCACCATGCAGATCCCGGCCAAATTAGCCCAGAGAGTTACTCACAGAGAATTAAGCACATGGAGTACTAAATTGAGAGCAATAGTCAATCTCCTAAGAGTGCTTTACAACAGACTAGTAACTCTTACTCTTAGGAAGAACCAGAATTGAGTGCTTGCAATTCACATTGAATCTGGTTCCTTTTAATGCACCTTGCTGTGCCTGGGGTGGTGGAGGGACTGTCTCCAGGAGAAACCCAGAGCCCTGGTTCCTTTTCTTTGCGTGGGATCATCCTCACACTGGACTCCAGGCTGCACCATTCCCAGTGCTGACAGAGCATCCCTTGGGAGCAGGTAGGATGCTCAGTCTTCAGCCTGACTCAGTGGGTAGCACGGCAGCCTCACCCTTGGATGGAACAGTTTGCATCCAGGTCCGTGCAGCAGGTTCCAGCTTCCTTTCCTCTAGCCTGCCTCAAAGGAGGAATTTAGCATCCTTCCAATAAATGCTATGTTGTCCTTGGCTCTAAAAGATCTTCCTGATTTCAGTTCAGCTTGACAGATGGTTCTTATTTGCACTGCCCCCAGCTGAGGGCTCCAATAACTGAAGGCATCAGAGGACTGATACCCAGCTGAAAGCACTGAGAAATGGCTTAAATCTTGCAGCTAGAATTTTTACTGGACTCAGTATGGGAAATGCAGGGAGGCAGGGAACTCGTGGCATGGTTTAGGGCAGGGCTGGCACTGGTGTGAAGGACTGAGTCCTGTCTGAACACCATGGCATCTTCTTAGTGATTTCATCAGCTTTGGATCTGGACTGTTGGGTGCTGACAGAGCAGCGGAGAAGCACAAACACACACTGCACCTGAGCAAAGCCTTGTTGGGGGGTGTCCTGGTTTGGGACCACCAGGGTAGGTGGAAATATACTTTAGTGCCTTCTGAGGTACATCAGTACCAGGGTAGTGCCATGGCTTTGAATCATGGGGAGGATATTACAAGGAAGTTGGATCCATACATAGCTGGGCTTTCAAAAACTCGTTTGAAATCCATTTCTGTCCTCCTCCAGCACCTTGCCCAGCAGAGCTGTGCTCTGAGCTCTGTGCTGGGCTGGAAGATCACAGAACAAAGAGAGTTTAGAAGAGGCAGGGTTTGCTTGGCAGCACCCCCCCACATCTGTGGGCACAGTCCCTGCCTGGCACACCAGCCCTGCAGAAGGCAGGCTGGCACAGCTGCCCTCGGGATTCCATCCAAGGCTGAGGATATTAAGGTTGTCTTTATGCTCTCTACAGGAAATTTAGGATCAGATCAGCTTCACAGCAGAGCCACGGCACTGCTTGTTGTGCTCTCTGCCAAGGCCAGGGCACCCCTGAGGTACAGCCTGAACTATCTGAAATGAAGTCTGTTCTCTGCAGAGAGGTAGCATACCTTCAGATAGATTAATTTCCCCTTTGTTATTAAACTCTCCATAAAGCAAAATACCAAATTAAATCAATTTTTTCTTTACTAGGAAGACTATTGCCAATAACTCTTAATTTCTCCTGCAGAGGCAGCGATGGGATGGCTCACTGCAGTACTGGCACCATAGCTAGGTTTAAGGATACTTTCCATGTGAAAACAGCTGGATTAAACAATAGGTGGGCAAAAGGAACAACAGCTCTTGTCAGGTGTCTGTACCCAGGCAGCAAACACTGCCTCCAGGCAAAACCTTGTTGTCCTGTCGCACGATATCTCCTTTTCATGACACAGAACATTCTTCTGTTTCTCCTCAGTCCTTACAACTGTTTCTCTCCTTTTAACTCTTCAAGATGAGTCAGAGACTGATGGCAGAGGTGTGGGGAGGAAGCAGATGAGCTGTAGGACACAGGAAAGCCAGCAATGTCTATTTGAGCCTGGATCTTTAATTTTTAATGAAGGAAAAGCCAGAGACAGAAAATTTAGTGTTCCAGAGACCTTTCAGGTGGCGTTTGTAAACACTGTATACAACAGCCTGCAAGATTCTCTAGGAAGCCATAAAGAGGCATGTGTCACCCTCATCTTGCTTTATGTTTTTGTTGCTAGGAGACAACCAGCTAATCCACTGCTGTCCGTGTCCCACAGCGGAGGGGAAATGCAGAAGTAGTGCCTTTGCCATCCGCTTAATCTGTCAGCTTCAGAGTATTTACAGAAAAGAATCTTCTTCTTCTTGGAGCTTCTAAATAGTCATCACTTTATGGAAGGAAGAAGCTCAGACCAATTACTTACTGCACTTTTATTTCCCTTCAAGGCAGGCAGCCTGTGATGGGCCTGAGCAAATGCTAATGCATCCTCGCTCTCGTGAATGCCATCAGAGCAATTCCATCACCACTCTCACCCTGCACAGAGATGCCTGCTTCTGGAGTCTGAGGCTGTGACTGTGGCCATCACAAGGGAACAGCTCCATACTTACCTCCAGCTGCCCCTGTGTTGTTCTTGTCTTGGTGGCTGGGCTGAGTGTCCCATGGTCCATGCACTGGGTGTGTCCTGCCAATTCCATTGAGTTTCACTTGCAGCCACCACTGGCTGTTTCTCTGGGTGGGACCAAAGCTCTGCAGGACAGCTAGGCTAGGAAAACCCATCCTCAGAAAGAAAACAGGAATTCCATTTTAACTTGGAATGACACATGCTGTGGTACAATGGGCACCACGTGGCTGTGTCTGACTTTGAGTCAGTGCTTTCAGACAGAACAGAGAGAAACTCCCAGTGGAGATTTGGCATGATCTTTATTTATCCATAACACTTGAAATGGTTGTGTTTGGGAGACAGGAGAACAGCCGGGGGGAGTACACAGCTTGCAGTGATCAGTAGCACAAAGACCCCACAAACTGAACACCACAGAGACCCACAGTGATTTGAAAGGAGAGAATCATGCACCAAGCTGCCGTGCTTCTCCCTACCTGCCCTACCTTCTTACACACAATGTGCAGATTTAGCCCCAGAATAAACAACCTGGCTGCAGCATAAGGGACAAGGAGCTATTTGCTGGTTAATCACCATCAGGCATCAGCAGACAAGCATAGTTCAGATCAGCAGGTGGCAGGGAAGCATTTGTTTCCACAGCCATCCCAGTGACCTGACTCAGGAACAGCGAAAGGAGCACAAGCACTGCTATAGACATGGGCAAGAGGGACTGTGAAAGGGAGGAGAATATCTGATGTGTAGGGAAGTGGTGGATCCTGAATATTGCCTCTACTGTCAAGGACTTGTGTTTTCTGTACTGTAGAATCCCACCCACTCAAGACAAAGATGCGGGAGATGGTTCATTAGTGGATCTCCCTTCCTCTCACATCTAGTACTGCACAGCCTCCATCTGCAGAGACCTCAGAACGGTGATTCTGGGGGGTGGTGGTGAGGAGGGACAGGGCAGGGAGAAGAAGGTTCCTCTGGAGCTGCAAACTCATACCCAAGCCTTGACTTGAGTGTTGCACCCCTTGGCACAGCTGCACAGACCTCCCTCCTCATACCAGCGCCACTTGACTCCCTTGTACACAGCCCTGCTGTATGGCTGGAAGCACATGAGGAGACGGAGCCGCCGTGCCAGGCTGCAGTAGGTAGCTATGGCCACCACAATGAGAGGGGACATGATGACGAAGCCAAGGATAATGAGGGCAGAAGAGCTGTTGTCATCCAAAATGCTTTTGCAGTAGCGGGCAGTGGAGTGCAGCACCTGTGGGAAGAGTGAGACAGAGCCGGTCACAGACCTGGTGGTGGACAGGAGTGGTGATCAAAGTACCCTTGAGTTCTGGTGCTTTCACAGGAAAACGCCCCTCTTTCCTCTCTCTGAGCTGAGCTCAGCAATCTTCAGGCTACACTATGGGACTGACAACACATTTTAATCAAGAGTTCAATTATTGCACTGTCACTGTGAGACAGGAGCACCACTCATGATCCTGAAGCAGGAAACCCTGATCTTTATTAAGCCATCAAAATAGCACAGTTTAGCACTTGATGGGCAGAAACCAAATAAAAAAGCCTCCTGCTGCTACATGGCTGTGGGTGGCACGGCATGCTGGGAATTATAACAAAGCCAATAAAATACAGCAAGATGTTGGAATCTGCAGACAGAGGTTGGTCATCCCATAGCTACCCGCTGGCTGGAGGCTCTCCAGGCTCCTGCCCTGGAACAGACCCCTTTGTGTTCTGTCCCTGTGGACACGCTGTACTCATTCCCACCTCCCAGCATCTCTTTGCACTGCAAAGTCTGCCAGGAAAGCTCATTCACCCCACGTTACTGCAAAGCATCCAGCACACCAACTGGTCCTTGCTGAGTGGGATTTAAAGCCCTCCTTTCATTCTGGCAGCAGGAGATCCAAGTCCAGCCACTCAGTTGTTCTCCATTAACAGATGCTACAGACAAGCCCCGTGTCCCCTTTTTCAACACACAACCCATCATACTAAAAAAAAAATGCATCTAATGGATCTGCAGCACAGAAAATCAGCCTCTGGCTACTGGGAAGGCATTGAAAAGCAGTAGCCCAAAGATAAAGGACTGCTCTTGTCAAGCCATACTGCCACAATCCCTCTCTCTGCCTATTAAAGAAAAACCCTTACAGCTAACAGCACCACGGCTGCTTTCCCTCCCAATGTATGTGGATGCACTCAAAAACCTTTTGCATCCCCTCAAAGCCCTCGACTGGAGAGCACAGTGTGTGCAGAGGAGAACTTGGGGCTTTCCAAGGTGAGGCTCAGCAGAGTGAAGCTGGAAGGGGTCATCCCGGGAGGCAGTCCTCATTCTTCTTCCCCATTTTGGGTCCGATATGAAGTCCATATTTATGACCATATTTATGACCAGTTTCAGATCATAGGAGAAAATGTTTTAGGGGCTTTACAGGCAATCTCCTATTAATCCTACCCTAAAAAGCTTCATGTCCTACAGAACCTGTACTGACCAGCCACTTTGCCAAGGCTACAGCCCACACTGCACTTTCTCCCACGGAGAATTTATTAGGTTATTTCTTGTGAAGACTTATTTTTCAATAAACCAAAGGTTGTTCTGCACACCTGCCCTTCTGTATGCAAAAATCCTAACAGCCATGGGCTGTAAAAGGAAGAAGGGTTTAGAGCTGGACCCCTCTGAGCCACTTTTGCTCTCTGCAGCCCTTCCAGAGCCTCCTGCTTCACCCTGCTGGGCACCACACACATTTGCAATGCACAGTAGAACATTTCCAGATGGTGCCAGTGGGAATTGCCTGGCCCAGAGGTACATGGTCTCTTGATGAATTATGCTTCACTCCAACTAGCAGCAGCACTTATGTCTGCTCTGTTCTGCAAAACAATTACCGTGACAGATGTCTCCCCGTTCATCCGTTTGCAGGATCAGGGGAAGCTTTTCTGTAACAGCAGCTAGGAGTTGTCATCATTTCAGGGCAATAAAAATCAAAGCCAAACTTCTCAGTCCAGTAAATACGTCAGGACTGAGAAAACAATAACAGCACAGTCCCTTTGCCAGGGAGCTTTGAGACAGGGAGCTGTGGGGTGTCAGCTCCATAATACAATGCGACGGTGAGCTGCAGCATATTCTGTAGTCAAAGCTATAAATGTTTGCACTCAACAGCAGGTCAGAGCACACTGCTGTGTCCCAGGGCTTAGAGGCTTATGTGTTCTCAACTGAGATTCTGCTTACAGAGTGAGCACCTTCACCAAAACCTTCACAGCTCCTGGGAGTAAATATCCCTGGCATTACAAGAGCTGCCCAAGAAGCAGCTCTCCCAGCACTGCACGGTGGTTTACACGTCTGGAGATGTGATTTACACTTCGGCTCAGCACAGACGGGGGCTTCTCCTTCACTATGGGGTGAGACCTCCACAGCTATTGCCATGCACAGCCCCATGGAAGCCAGCAGAGCCTTACTGGGTTAAACTGGGCAAATGGTTGACCCCTGATGCATGGTTGGGTCCTTTCCTACCACCCATGCCAGGATCTGCTCACTCAAACAGAGGTCCCAAGGATGCAGAGATTGCATTGAAAGGAAGGGGGAAAACTTTCCTCTCAGGTAAATACATCAGTTTGGGAATATTTAAATAATCTTCCCTCTAGTTCAGATTCTGGGGAATGGGGACACCAATAGCATCTATATTTTGAGTCAATTCTCCCTGCTGGGAGAAGGTACTACAGTGTGTGTCTTTTTTCCCCAAAATAGGAAGTAAAAGAGCTCTTCTGACACAGGACAATCAGCAAGAGGAGCCATGTTGAGCTGCTCTAACATTTGCTGTCTGTGAGGAGAACAGGAGAACTGCTTTTCCACATCCACGCTTAGTCAAGGGAAAGATAGCTTTCTATCTTAACTTAGATACTTAGTCAAGTGAAAGAAAGATCTTTCTTTATAGAAAGATACCAGGAAGACATTTATAAGCAATGAAATAATGAAATCCAAAGGACAACAACCACCTGGAGCAGACGTGCAGGCAGCCAGAGCCCTTACTGACAACGCCAGCTCGTTTGTTGGTGTGAGAAGCTGTGCAGCACATTTGGGAGCACATCTGAATGTCAGATTGGCATAAGAAGGGGATTATATCTTCCGTTAGACTTTACCAGTTCTGTAATCAGTCATTAGGCAGATCAAACATAACAAACACTGTGCAGGGCTTACTTAAATGGGAAGTAGCAAACCCTGTCGAAGCCCACGCAGGACTCGTGTGAATCACTGAGGAGTTCAGGTTGGCAGCTCTGGGTGACAGAGGTCACAGAAAAGAGAGAAATATTGTGACATTAAAATGCAAGCAGCAACTCTGCCGAGCCAGGGAGTGCATTCACCTGATCTGTCACAGCTGCTCGCTGCTTTCACTGGAATACAGCTTTATTGCCCAATCCAGCTTCCATTTCCCCTAATAATGGAATAAGGGAGAGGTAAAAATGTACCTTGCTCATTATCTGTTTTCATGACCACCAGCCTTGTACAACCAAGAGCCTGCAGGTCAGCACAAACCACTGTAAACCTGTTCTTGCCAGCCCAGTCCGTACACATCCCCCCTTCCTGCCCCCAAAAATAAATCCAGACACATCCCTTATGAAAATAAAGCCAGAGTCAGGGAGTCTAGCCCTGCCTCTACAGCCATGGCTCCCCATGGGCTAAAATAAAACCCTTATGGGTGGCTGTACCTTAGAGGTGGTTGTCAGCAGCCACATGGAACGAGGCTTACGTACCTGAGAGTGGCATTGGAACCCAAAGTAAACCACCACAATGGTAGGAAGCAGCACAATGGTGAAGATAACAAACAGCAAGAGCAAATTCATGAAAAAGACCAAAGAGTTCATGGTGACGACCAGCAGGGTCCATGCCAAGCAGCACCCGGCACTCCGTGGCTCTCTAGGAAGGAGCTGGTCATCCATGTCGTATGGTGGGAGGCTAGGAATCATCCGAGACTTCTCCGAGAGGTTTTCTGCTCCAAAGTCCTCAGTGTCCTGGCCAGACATTCTTCAAGAAGTTTGGTAATCCACTCACACTCTTATCCAAATGGTTTCCTTTTGTTTGGTGACAGACGTGGGAAGTAATCTACAGAGGCTTTCCCTGGCTCTTCCACGCATGGAGAAGAACACTTAACCAGAGGTCATAAGGGAGCAGGGAAGGAAAGTCCTCTTTTGGCCACCTGCCTTCCCAGGACCTGGCCAGCACGGGTTGCTTCCTTTCAGAACGTTTTCCAGCAGTGTCCCAACCTCTGTTTCAAAGCAGATGTGGCTGTTGGAAGTTGGGCAATAGCTATTATTTTGCTTTCGAATCCATAGTACTCCTGAATTTGTGGATGTTCTTCCCGGGATTATGATCCCAAGAACTCCCAGACAGTTGCTGTCTTAGCTTTGATAGGCTGCTCGCTTCCAGACAGTGCCTAGCTTTAGTATCCTCCTCCACCTTTGAGCACTGCTAAGAATATCAGGCTTAGGCACTTTCAGACAGTTCCTTGACTTCAAATCATCTTTCCCTGCTCTTCGCCCCGTATCCAAGTAAATATTCCTGCTCAACTCTCATCCAAATGAAGTGACCTCCAGTGAAGATAACAAACAGCAGAAGATAACAAACTCTCTGCTTGCTGGAGTCCTTGCCCACACCTTGCAGAGCTGGAAGCAGAGACTGGGGCAGTGTGTGGCTTCCCTGCAGTCACAGGCACTCAAACACCAGCAGTGCCTTCCTCTCCGCGCTGGCTCTTGGAGCTTTGCAACACTGCTCTGTTCACAGAGCAGCTTCTGAGGCTGCTTTCTCTGCTGGCCAATCCTTTACATCCATCTGACTGCTCAAGTGATTTAGCACACAGCACCCAAAAGCCACACTTAAACCGTACATCCCCAGGTCGAGATAGTTGCTTCTCAATTTTACTTATTCTGCCTCTCTACAATTCCTCTCTAGATTAAAAAAAATGGATAGAAATTTATAATACTCACTGCACACCTCAGAAACCCTCTGTTCCCTGCAGTTATTATTTGCAGAACATATTGATACTCTTGTAGTGAAGGCACAGCAACTGCCAATTATTTCATCTGCCTCGTGCCATCAATATTATTTAAGAATTTCAGTGATAGCTGCAGATTTATGTAGCCTTTTAGATATGTTCATATATGCATGATTATGGCACTGAAGGTGTGGCAAAAAGCAAAGCTGCTGAAGTAGTCACAAAAGTGCCATAAATTCCAAAAAAGCTCTGTTAAATCCAGTTAAACTTTCAGAAGTTATTTTGCTATAACGAAGACGCAGCTTCTCCCATGGGAGGTCTGAAAATCGTTCTTTAAATTCATTTTCCTTTGGAAAAAACCCACACATTCTAACGATTCTTCTAATAACCAAGTGAACTTTGTGTCAAACAAACCCTGGTGATGGCAAGAAAGATTCCCCAAGCCTCCAATTGTGTGAAATTTCCACGTCCTTTACAAATACCTGCCCATAAATGGGAAAGATGCCTCAATTGATGGTGCAAGTTATGGAGCAGCCCCTAAGAGGAGCATCATTGCTTTTAGATGCTGAAGCTGGTAATGATTAGAGATGATCAGACAGATTCGTTAGTTCTCTGGCAGCAGAGGCACTTGCTGCTAAGGAATGGTTTTCCCACTGTCTATAATGACAGCACCATCTCGTGGTTTGTTCATAAATTATCATTTTACACCTCAATCTCTTAACCACGGGAGGATGCTGTAGGACACCTTACCCAGTATGGAAGGGAAAGAGGACACGGAAGGGCTGGAGCCTGTCCAGAGAAGGACAGTGGAGCTGGTCTGGAGCACAAGTCTGGCTGCTGAGGGAACTATGTCCAGTTCTGGGGTCCCCAACATCAGAAGGACACGGAGCTGTTGGAGTCCAGAGGAGGCTGTGAGGATGCTCAGGGGGCTGGAGCAGCTCTGCTCTGGGGACAGGCTGAGAGAGTTGGGGGTGTTCTTTACTGGGAGGGTGGTTGGGCACTGGAATGGGCTGCCCAGGGAGGTGGTGGAGTCACCGCCCCTGGGGGTGTTCAACAAACGGGTTGATGAGGCACTTGTGGCCATGGTCTGATGGTCTGATGGTCAGGAATATGATGGGATAAAGGTTGGACTTGATGACCCTGGAGGTCCCTTCCAACCATAATGATTCTGTGATTCTATGAGAGGATGCCAGGATGCCAGTGGCATCCCCAGGGATGCTGAGAATGCAGGAGTCACAACAGCAATGCCAGGGTCCAAGGACCCACTGCCCCATGGCAGAGTTCACCTCTCCTGCCTTTTCCCTATGGAATTCAGCAGTGTGGACATGGAAGCAGGTTCCCACGGGCTGGACTCAGCTGTAGGCTTGGAGATGCTTCTCCCACCTGGGTTCCTGCCCGTCAGCCTCTCTCCAGNTCACTGGGTGAGCTTTGAGGTCCTTCCCAACCCAAACCAGTGTGGGATTCGATGAACTGGGGGTGCTGAGCCTGGAGAGGAGGAGGCTGAGGGGGGAACCTTGTGCTCCCTGACGGGAGGTCGGTCTCTTCTAAGGAACAAGCGATGGGACACGATGGGTTTCAGGTTGTGCCAGGGGGGGTTTAGGTTGGCTCTGAGGAACAATTTCTGCCCCAAGGGGCAGGGGGGGGATCTCAGGGCCGTGGGGGCAGTGTGGACCGGGCAGTGCTGAGCTCTGGTCACTCTGTGGGACCTGAGGAGCCTCCTCCGAACCCCCCACACCCCGGGCGGAAGGAAGGGAAGGAAGGGCCGGGCTGAGGGGCTGTGCCCGCCCCGGAAGGCGGCGGCGGGGCCCGGTTTGGCAGCAGCGGGAGCGGGAGCGGCCATGGTGCTGCTGGGGGCGCCGCGCTGGGTGCGCAGCCGCCTCACGGACCGGTTCTGGAGGGTGCAGGAGGTGCTCAAGTACGCGCGGGTGAGTGTCCCGCTCCCCCCCCGGGCCAGGGGGGTGTCTGGGGGCAGTGCCCGGCCCAGGGGGCTCGGGGAGCGGCGCTGAGCTCCTGGGAACCTCCAAAAAGTCAAAACAGCGTTTTTTGATGGGTTTAAATGTGTTTGAGTGAAGCTGAGGGGGACGTGGGAGCCTCTGGCTGTCAATAAACGGTAAATATGAATAAATCCTAAGTAAAACGGTCATATTAATAAATT
>VZRW01006079.1:51699-62890 GCA_013398125.1 Aegotheles bennettii | reverse complement strand
TGCGCCGCCCGCGGCCTTCCCCGCCCGGGCCCAGCAGGAAGCGGTGATGCAACCGCCGGGCCGGGCCGGGGCCTGCGCGGGGGCGGCCGGCTCGGGTCTGCGGGGCTGTGCTGCCCGGGGAAGGGCTTTTTGTTTGCTGGGGAGCTCCTGCCGCCGCCGTCTCGCTGCCCTCCGAGTATAAAACTGCCCCGGCAGCCGCTCGGTTGTTTCCCGAGTGTGGAAATCACCATTAAATCCCCCACACACACCAAAAACATGAGTTTTTCTGGCATACTGTCACAATTTTCAGTTTAATTGGATCCTAGTATTCGAGGGTCGTGATTTTTTAAAAAATTTACTGTATTTTTAGCACGTTTTCATACTTAATAAAATTTTTTTACCATTTAAAGTATATATTTGACTTACAGACAGTGTTGGTGATGTTAATTTTGGGCAATACTGTAGCACAAAAATGCTGCTTCTCCTCAGATACCACTTAACTTATTTATTCCCATACTTAGCTCATCTTCTGGGTCTCAAACCTATTGAAATAATTCTTTGCAATATGTTTTTGGCAGAGTATTGTTAATACCCGTTGTGGTTATTCCTTTTCCAGGTGGCCATGGCTACAGGACAGGTGCTATTTCAACGGTTTTTCTACACCAAGTCTTTTGTGAAGCATTCCATGGAGGTAAGGAAATATTAGGGGCTATAAATGTTATTTCATTTAACCTTTGATCTGTTTTGGCAAGTCATCAGCTTGGATGTGATCTGAGTGCTGGTAACCAGCTTGTAGATGTTACTTACATCATTTTACAAAGCTACGTAGTAGTGATTTTTGTCATTTTTTCCATATTTCCTTGTTTTACCACCATTTTCTCTTGTTATCCCTCCTCAAGCTGTTGGAGGCGATCGGTTCCTGGTTTGAGCAAAACATCAGTATCTTGCAATACTTCTATTTCAGCATGTGTCAATGGCCTGTGTTCACCTGGCATCCAAAATTGAGGAAGCACCCAGGCGCATAAGGGATGTGATTAACGTGTTCCATCGGCTCAGACACCTACGGGAGAAAAAGTAAGCATAGAATTTGAGGTAATATGTTGTATTTTAATTATTAAACTTCACAGAGCGATGATAGTGTTGTTCCCTGCTTCCATAAATCAGGGAACACCTTGAAGAGATCTCATGAAGGAGAAAAGTGAGTTGGCTCACCTTATTGGGTGAATATTTTTGGTGTTATAATTAATATAAATAATATAATAATATAAATAAATATAATTAATGGTGTCTCTTATTTAGACACGAATGCAGCTTAACCTGCACGTGAGTATTTGAAGTTAAGGTCCTTTGAAACTGTCTTGCAGAAAACCTGTGCCTCTCATACTGGATCAAGAATATGTGAACTTGAAGAATCAAATTATTAAGGCAGAAAGAAGAGTGTTAAAGGAGTTGGGATTTTGTGTTCACGTAAAGCACCCTCACAAGGTTTGTACTGTATAAGTTAACTTTATAGCTGGTGTTTTCTGTGCTATAAATGCTTTCAGTAGGCTGCTAACTGCGTGGAAGCTGTGCAGGGTGAAGGACTTGACTAGGAATGAGAAAATTCTCAACATTTGAGTGTGTGTCAGACTAAGTTGATACGTGGAGGATGTAACTACTGCGAGTGTTTCAGTTGGTGCTTTAGTACCAGTAGTATTGTGCCTTGAGTAGCTAAGTGTGGTAAAAGAACCTCCTACTTCTGTGCCAGCAGAACCTGTGATCTTGCTCTTTCTTCCTCTAAAAACTACAGCTGCCTCAAGGTCTTTCTAAGCCTACTTGACTTCCAGAACTCACGTTACCAGTACCTCAGAGGCCAATTGTACTTGTTTGTTAATTACTATGAACTTTTTGTTATTAGTGTTTTTATCTGCATCCTCGTTTTCCTTTCAAACATAAGGAAAAAAAACAAACCTTAGAACTGAGCAAACCCACAACGGGTTAGATCTGTTCTCTGCAAATGCTGTTACACTTGTGTCACTGCTCATTGCAGCTAGCCATGCTTTCTTCTGAGTCACAGCTAAAAAGGAGACCTGAATTGTGTAGGAGAACATGCCTAGCTTGAAGAGGAACCATCTAGATGAGTAGGATGGTGGCTGAGCTCAGAAGACGAAGAGCTAGGAAGGTCAGAGCTGGTTGAGTGTCAACTCATGCCACGAGCAGAAACTGTGTGGATAAACACTGGGGATGTTGCAAAGGCTCTCTGGTGTGGAGCGTTTTAGAACTTGAAAGAGAGTAACAGATGCCTCGTGGATGTCCCTCTGAAATAAATAGGTGGCTCTGGAGATTCTTGTTAATAACTCAATAACCCGTATCTTCCAGATAATCGTTATGTACCTTCAGGTATTAGAATGTGAACGTAACCAACACCTGGTCCAGACTTCATGGTAAGTTGATTTTCTTTGTTACAAGAGACCAGCAGGGGCAGTAGCAGAAATATGTCACTTGAGGCACTCTGGGCAGCATTGCTCAGAAATGATTGTGGGCCACCCCAGACAGCTCCACTGCTTCTTGGCGTGCCCCAAACTACTCCCCAAATGTTGATCGGCCTCTTAAGTTAGAGGCACTGTTTTAATGGTAAGGTAGCTTTCCACCCTGACTTCTCACTTCCCTCCTCTCTGCTTTCACTTTCCAGCTGAAGGAAAAGATGTTTTGAGTGGGTTATAGCATTTCCTTGTATTTTTTTTGTTCTTCAGAGAAAACTATGTGTAGTTACAGTCTGTTACCAGTGCTGGGAAAGGGCTTTTCCAAGGGCTTGAGCTTGATTACAGGTGTATCAAAAACCTCAGCACAGTTAAATTTCTTTTATCAGTATGGATAATGCAAGATGTCAGCTTCTAAGACCGGATAAACTCTCATGTTTGCCAAGAAATGTCCTCTGCCTTGTCGCTCTCATTAAAGATTTGCTTGGGGTTGGGAAGCTTACGTAAAATTCCAGGTCTTAAACTTCAAAAAAAATAAATGCTTTTAAACAATATCTCTTTTAAACAATACTGTGGTTTAAAAACCTTTAGTGAATCCAAAGATCATATTTCTGCTGACTGAACTGTCTGGTACTGTGAGCTGTGTGTAGAGAACCAGTTTTGACTTTTCTTTTCTGTACTCTTTTGATCAAAGGGTAGCCTCTGAGGGTAAGTGACTAAGACTTCTCCTCTGCTGCCCAAGCGCTATGGTGCAGGGATAGCTGCCGTCTTCAGTCAAACCAAAGCAGGCTCTACAAAGAGAAGGCTGACTCTAGACAGGTGGTATATACATGATAGTAGAGTAACTGGCCAACTGCTTCTTGTGCTTATACTTCTCTGACTTTTATTTTTATTGTGCATTTTGACTTGTATATTTTATAGCCCGATCATTGACGTTCTGAAAGATTTTTAATGTGATATTCCTATAACTGTTTAACTGTGTTCTTAAATGATAAAGCAAATTAAGATGGGATTTAAGCCTTAAAGGGATGAATTTAACACAACAAAACCTGAAATCTGTTTTCCATTCGTAAAGTAGTTAGAAAACACTTAAGTAGATGTGTGAAGCTTGGAGTCAAATGTGATACCTAGAGAAACTTCCCAGTCACTGCATGAAGTACTCGGATGTGAGTTACAGGCTACTCATACCAGTTTGCTGCTTGTTATGGAAGGAGGGGTAGGTGAGGAGGAGGGAGGAAATTACCCCAATTGAGAAATGTTTCAGGTTCTAAAGTAGCCTATTTGTATACTGATGCTTGTTGCTTCCAGTACTTGAACGCTGGTGGGTATCCAGTATAATTGGTTTTTGAAATGTGCCTTTTTACAACATCATCACCTTTTTCTTAAAACACTGTGACAAGGATTCATTTCCTCATGTGTCTGATTCTGAGCCCACAGGGAAAATGCAGAGGCCAGGCTTGGGAGCAGGTGTGTTTTTCAATTTGGCAAATTAATCAAGAGGCTTCAAGACTCCCAGAGGTTTGAAGTAGCACTCTCTCGTTTATCGCTTTTTGCCCAAAGCTTTGTGCTCTGTAGACAAGAAGAGCAGGTTTTGAAGTTCCTTTCCCCCTGAGGCACGAGCTGATGTTTGGTGCTGGTCTCTGGAGTAGCAGTTGCTCTTGGCAGGAACAAGACATCTGACAGCTGGGGCTGGTGGGAGTTTGATACCCTGGGGGTTTGAGCTCCGTCTGTCTGTCCCATGTAAATGGCTACAAGGGCCTGAACTGTGGTCTCTGGTTTGGATATCTTGGGGGTTGCTGAATCCTTGTATACTGGGTACCCACACGGTTAATTCCTACTCTTAGACACCACATTATTTTGAGGGCTTTCTATTGTGTCTGGTTTTAGCTTTTCCCCACCTGATACTTTGCTTGACAGTGCTCAAAAGTCTAGATCTCTTTAAATCAGCTGACAGATTCAGAGGACGTTACTTTGTGTATTTAAGATGTAGAATAATGCTTAAGTGTACTGACTGGAATATATGCAATATTTTACAGTTTTCTCATTCTGTGAATATTCATTTTAAGCAACCTTACTGGCATGGGACAATTTGGAAACCGTATTTCATGTGCCAAAGAGGAGATCTGCCTGAATACTGAGTATTCTCCTGAACTGATGTTTCCAAACACCCTGATTTCTTCCATGGCTGCTTTTTACATCAAAAGGAATTCTCTTCTGGATGGAAAATAATGCTTCTGAAGGAAAAAGGACACCTTAAATCTCCAGTGGAGGTTGACATGTGCTGAAGTGGATTGCATTTTCGTGGGACAACTGCTACAGGAGCTGCAGCTTTCAGCAAACCATTTGGGCTCTGCCCTGTTGCAGAGAAACATGTGAACCTAAAAGTCTATAACTGAGTACTTCAGATTATATTGTATGTTGTCTTGATGAAAATAACTTGCATGAAAGCAGGCCAGTAGAGATCCAGAAGGAAAAGTGAAGTTAAAATTGGTTCTCTTTTTCACAACTGAATTTTCAACAGTCAGTCAGTCAAACTTTATGTCACATGTCCCTCCCCCTGAGGGATTTATTGTTTATTTTTAGTAAAATAATTCAACTTTTTCTTTAAATTTCCAGGAGTAAAGTCTAGTAACTGAATGCAGAAAGAAATAGTCCTTATAGAAGTAAAAACAAAAGAAAAAGCCCAAAACAAACCCCACAACTTTGCTGATATCCTGTTTTTCAGGAATTACATGAACGATAGCCTGAGAACAGATGTCTTTGTGAGGTTCCAGCCAGAAAGCATTGCCTGTGCATGCATTTACCTTGCAGCGAGGACGCTGGAGGTGAGCACACAGTCCCAGTCCTTTCACATCCATGAGGTCTTTTTAACAGGAGCTGAAAACTGAGTGTGTCTTCCCCTCCCTTTCAGATCCCACTTCCTAATCGTCCGCACTGGTTCTTGCTCTTTGGAGCAACGGAGGAGGAGATTCAAGAAATCTGCTTAAAAATTTTGCAACTCTATACTCGGAAAAAGGTTTGCTGCTTTTTCTTATTGTGAGCCTGCTTAAAGGCTGCTGCTTAGAGCACGAGCTGGGAAACCTTACCCTGTTTGGGACTCACAGCAGGGCTGGTGCACTGAGCAGGGCAGGAGAGCAGTCACAGTCTCTTTAGATTTCTTTATTGTCCCCTGTAAGCGAGGAAGCAGAAAGTCTGGTTCACTGAGTTCTGCATTAAGTGGTGCTCCTGTGTTCACAGGTTGATTTATCTGATCTGGAAAGTAAAATAGAGAAGAAGAAACTGGCTATTGAAGAGGCAAAAGCACAAGCTAAAGGTCTGGTACCTGAGGGAGCCCCAAGTCTGGACAACACGTTGGGATTTTCCCCTGTACCAAAAAATGGTAAGTGGTGGGTAACTTGTTTTAATAACTCATCTTAAATATCTCCTTACCCTTCTGGGATGCGTATACAGTGTGGTTAGGGTGGTTTGTTTCTTAAGCTGGCTTCTAGCAACTCTTCACCTGGCAGAGTTTGAATAGCATTCTAGCTTTGTAACTTCTTGAAACAGATAAAGGCTAAATTCAATTTATCTAAAATTAAGGCTAGTTTAAGTTTAAATAGCACAGGGACTGGCTTTTATGTGGTTTTGGCAATAAACTCAAACAAATACTTGCAATTGGCATGTTATGCTAAAGAAATATTAAAGCATAGGTATGATTTAACTTCTGCCTTCTGTGAACTTCAGATCTGCTGCTTATGGGTGACTGTGTGTGCGTGCAGGTGTGCACAGACACTTGAGCTGTGTGTCTACAGCATCGAGTGTTAGAGACGATGAAATGGGGCGAGGGGAGCCTCAGTTGGTACCCAGACCTTCAAAATGAGGTAACAAAGGCTTGTCTTTCTAGAGTCCCCAAAAGAGGTTAAAGGAAATAAACCTTCACCGCTACCTGTTCAGGCAATGAAGAATGCTAAAAGGAAAACAGAGGGAGCAAAAAGAATGAGCTCGAATAGCCCTGTAAACGGGTACGGCTTTCATAATGAAGCAGCTGATTTTTTCCCCATTGCTTCTTTAAGCAAAGTAACTCAATGTTTATTTCCTCCTGCAGCGTTCAGAAAGGAAGAGAAAGCAGAAGTCGAAGTGGAAGTAGAGATCAAAGCTATTCAAGATCTCCATCCAGATCCGCGTCCCCTAAGCACAGGTACCTACTCCTGTAAAAGAAGAGCTTGCTGTGAGAAGCTCCCAGAGTAAAATCTCTCCTGTAACCAGATGTCATGGAGTCTGGGGCACAAGATTTGGGTTTTATGGGATACAGAATCAAGTGCCTGAGCTCAAACTGCACTTGCACACCTTGGCTTTATGAGCCAGAAGCGTTTGTCTCTGGTACTTTGTGTGTAGGTGCTGTGACTGCCTTTGGGTGTTGATAGTAACAGAGTAATATCACTGAATATTTAGAAAGTCATGTTTTCTCTCCTTTTTCTGTAGGAAAAGTGAAAGTTACTCGACATCAAGTGGTTCCAAATCCCACAGTCGTTCCAGGAGCCGCAGTGACTCTCCTCCGAGACAGTTCAACCACACGTCTAGCTACAAAGGCTCCAAGGTGAGAAGCTACAAGAAATCCAAGGACTATAAATACTCGACACACAAACCGCGGAAATCGCGCAGCAGGAGCTCGTCCCGTTCCAGGAGCCGATCCCGGGAGCGCTCGGACCACTCGGGGAAGTACAAGAAGAAGAGTCACTACTACAGAAACCACAGACACGAGCGTTCGCGCTCCTACGAGCGCACGGGCCACCGCTACGACCGAGACCACCCTGGCCACAGCAGGCACAGGCGATGAGTAAAGCGTGAGGTTCTTTCCTTTGGTGTTCAAGCAGTGGAGCTCTTCCCCGTTTTGGTCTTTGCGATATAGGGTTAACCTGGCTTGTAAACCACCTCGCTTGAGTAACTTCCATTCTGCTGGCAATTCTGTACTTACTCCCTGGAACCCAAAGGAAAGACACTCACGGGACGGGGTGGTGTGAAGGACTCTCGTCGGTGTCTCAGTGACTGTTGCTGGAACGTCCCCTAGTAACGCTGCAGGCCGTGTCTCTGGCTGCTCCTATGCTGTTCCATAACTCGTAGTGCAGTGGGGTAGTGTTGTTTGGGACTTCCAGTTCCTCAGGCAGGGCCTGTGTTACCCTGTAGTTGGGGCTGTGTGCTGAGCAGCCCTTCCCTGTGGACCTGGAAGGCTCAAGGCAGTTGATAGAAACCATTGGGGTGGCTCGGTGCTAACGAAGCTGTCTTTTCATACCGACTCGATTATGTTGTACAGATGTAAGGTGACTTTTTTTAGAACTGTTGCCTATATTAGGTTATATATGTGTATATATATTTTGCAGTGTTACAGTACAGTACGGGAATATGGCCTTACTAGCCCTTTACACTTTATCCACGATGTAAATAAGCATTTGTTTAATACAGGTGGAAGATATATACAGAAAATTCAAAACTTGAATTCTATCAAAAGACTTGTGTAGAAAAATTCTGATAAATGTGAAAGTATTTAGCTCTGTGTATTGAGAGTAGTATATTTTTATCTGTGCAATGCTGCGTGCAGGCCACCAGCTCATAAGACATTTCCTATATATTCATTTTAAGTGGTTTGAAATTCTTTACTCAGGATCTTTGACACTCTGAAGAATTAGTAGTTTGTCAATCTGCATGCTTGTGGGAGAACAGAGCATTTAAAAAAAACTAGCAAAAACCCCACAGCCCAGTAGTATCAGTTCTAGTGGTATATCTGAGCTGTTACTCTCATGCTCCCTAATTTCATTAAAGTATTTGATTTTCTATTAAATTCACTTGACAGTAGTTTATGAGCTGTATTACTGTGCCTCCTCATAAGGAAAGAAATCTGGTGCTGAATGAAGAGATTGTCAAATTGAAGTAGATTTAGGACCAGCCTAAGTTGTTATACCCTGAGTATAAGTGTAGTAGAGGTCACGCTGGGCTCATCCTGGAGGAGCAGCGTGTGCACTGTGCAAAACAGGAGCAGTGAACTCCATGGGGCTTGTCTGTCCTAACCTGACCTTTGCACACAGACGGAAACAAATTATTGCCTACTCAGTACACTAAATGACGGAGTAGAAATCACAGTATTAAAGTAGCTCAGACATAAGGTGATACAAAAAGTAACTTCAATCTGTTCATAAACAATCTGAAGTAGTGGCTCTAGAAATTGCCCATTTTAAGTCTACTTGGAGTAGGTCAACCTCAAATCTCCATTTACTAATTCCAGCTCTAAAAGGCAGTCAGTGTTTCCCTGTTTTAATTACTTCATTCTGCTCCGGATGCCTCTGGAGCCCCCTCTTGCCCAGTTCCTGGGGTGAGCAGTGTGAGAGGAGGCCGGTCTCACTGCTGCAGCCTCCTCCAGAGAGACTTCAGGTAGGATTATCTTCATTAAGCTGTGACCTTCTTCCAGTGCAAGCAGCATGAACAAGGACAGAGGTGAGGTCTGGGCTATGAACACCTTTGTGTATGAACACAGCATCACTGGGTGTGGAAATCAGCATCTGTGCTCTTAGGTGCAGTGCTGAATGAGGAGTAACCTACTCGCTAGTGCCTCTGTTAAAGGTACTGTGAGGAGGAGGGGAAGAAACAAGGGAGAAAGTGTTTACATTAAAGTGTTTTGGTTCCAAAACAAAAGGGTTCTGTCACAGGATTAGAGATGTCCTGTTCCAGGGGAGAACACTCTGTCCTGCCCAGCAGAAGCCCGGTGCAGATTCCTACACAGTGTGTCTTGGCAGGGAGGTGGGACGGGGAGAAGATGCTCGGAGTAGCTCGAGGAAGTGTTAACTGCTGAAGGATGGGAGTGATTCATGGATGGGAGTAGGTGCACCTCTGTGTGAGGGAGGTGTGCCTGCACAGCCTGGTGCTGTGGCACGCAGCCATGAGGGCAGGGGAATGTTTTCCTTTGCTCAGGAAGTCCAAGATTAAAGATTGTCAATGTGTATTTGGTAATGAGGGGAGTTTACGAGCGAGTAGTTCAGCATTGACTGTGCCAAGAGCTGTAGCTGATAGTAGCTGTAGTGCCAAGAACTTCTCCAGCCAGTGCCAGACACCCTCCCTCAGCCCACAAAGGTCTGGGATGGAATGTGTTCCTCTAACCTGGAATGGAGCAGCAGATCCTGCTGGATTGATGAGCAGTGATGGCCCCTGTACAAGGGTGAGCAGCTCCAAGGGGGTTCTCGCTGGCCAGGGGCTTTGAAGGGCTGCTGCCTGCCCAAACCTTGGCCTTGGGGGACACCACAGTCTTGGCCTGGCTGGAGACCTCCATGGGAAGTGATCCTCGGGCTTCCTGGCTCACGTTTCCCCAGGGATGGATTCCACAGGTGGGGGAGTCACCTTCAAAGCTTCTCCTTCCCAGGTGAGAGCCAGAGGCGATGCCCCGGGCAGGACCCAGCCTGGGGGAGCACAGGGGGAAGGGAAGGAGTGCCTGAGGCGTTGAAGATGAATAGCAGTGAAACAGAGCTGAAAAGTGGTAGTTTTGGGTTCGATCTGCAGTCAGCCACAGTTCATGGATCAGTTTGAGTGCAGCAGGGTGTGAAGTGCCCAAAGGCTGTCCCTGATGTCTCAGGGCAGCATCAACCCCGGTCACAGCCCTGGATAAATCAAACACAAAGGGGGGGATGGAGCAGCCTCATTTATGCCTGATGGGTGATTTATTTATTTTATTTTATTTTGAAAATTTTCCAAAACCAACAAAGAGAATTGTTCTGGGATTAACACCGTTCACGTGGGAAGGAAGGTAAATGATTGAACCACCTGGCAGAGAAGAGCGTGTGTGAGCCAGGGGGTTCTGGAGCTTCATTTGGAGGAAAGGATTAAAGCACAGGTCTGGGTGTGCAGGGCAGCCGTGCTGCTGGGTTGTGGCCACGTCTGATCTTGGCCCAAAGATGAGATTTTCCCACTAGCTTTAGAGAGCAGTGGGATCTGATTCCATGGATCCATATTAAATAAAGGGGGATGGATCTGCACCCCCATTTTCACCTGTGGCAGAGCGAGAATCCCATCTTGATGTGAGTCAGGGTCAGGTAGGGTGTAGCAACTGGTGGTTGTCCCCTGACCTGTGGCTCAGTGGCCTCAAGGCAAAGCCTTCCCTTCCCCCCAAAGCTCCACTCACTGTTTCCATTAAATATTTTCCAGCCTGCCAGGGAAAGGGGCAATTCCTGATGGGTATCAACCTCCTGCTCCGTTTGCACAGGGCTCTGTGTGCTCAGGGTGCTATAAAAGGTGATGTAACACACAATTAAACCCAATGCACTTTGCATTTAGAACTTTTGCAATAGGCAAACACTTCCTATCTGCTAAATCTTGGACTCTGCTTCCTGTTTAATGGTAAAAAACCCTCGGGGGGAGCCAAGGGGGGAGCAGGCAGGGGCTGGGAAGCAGCATCGCGGCCAGGAGTTGGACACAAGGATAACAAAAACACTGATGGAGAAGCCGTGTCACTACTTCGCCTGCAATCGGTGCTTCTCGGGCCTAAGGACTGCAAGGATTTTGTCACCTCCATCTCCCCCGGGAAGATGCGGGAACACCCGAACTCCCGAGCTGTGCGGGAGGCGGCGTCGGATGCGCCGGTGCCGGGAGCTGCTGCCCTCGTTCAGATAAAGGATGAAAAGAAGAAAAGGTGGAAAGAAACCAAGCGAAGGGGGATGGATGAGGCAGAGCCGGCAGCGGCCCGGGGCTGCCGCGGGTCCCGGTGTGGCCGCCCGGGGAGGTGCCTGGGTCCGGGC
>VZRW01006079.1:0-38071 GCA_013398125.1 Aegotheles bennettii | reverse complement strand
AGGGCGGCGGGGCCCTGCTCCGCGCTGCGGTTCGCGCTGTGGCGGCACCGCGGGGCCTGGGCGGGAGCCGGCGGGGCTCGGGCTGAAGCCGCCTTATCCTTAAATCCTTTACTGATCACCCCTGCGACTCGGCCGCAGCGGTGCCCGCGGGCCGGACCCCTCCGGTGCAGCGGGGGGGGGGTGCCCTGTGCTCGGTGTCCCGGCCCATCCTCTGGGTGTCGGGGGGTTCCCCCATGGATTAAACACTCATTCCCACAGCCATTCCCGGCTCTCCAGTGAACCCGGTGGGACAAGATGTTAATGGCACAGCTGACGTCCCGGCTGCTGAAGGCTTCACGGATTGCAGGTAAATAGAGAGGTAAACAGAGGTGTGACCCAGCTTTCTGTTTGTTTTGTTGTTTATTTTTATTTTTAATGGGGTAATCGGCCCCCCAGAACGTCTCCTCCAGCGAGCCCTGCAGGGGCAGTGAGGCTGCTGCTGGCTCTGTAGCTGTGGGTTGTTGCTGTGTCTCTGATCTGCTCTGTTCCGTAGCTGTTGTTGCTGTGTCTCTGTTCTGTTCTGTTAGGATTGTGCAGCTCCCATTGCACCTCTTTTAAGCTTAAGAGGAGATTCCTCAGCAGCAGAAAGGCTTAAAACAGCAAACAAGTCCCTACTGCACTTACACAGTAAAACAGAGTGTAATGTAACTTTAGCAGGTGCTGTTAATGGCAGTGTAATTAAATTAAAATTAAAAGGGGCTTCTCTGCATCTGTATCTTTGTAAGCAGCTTCCTTTATTAGGTTATTGTGTCCACAGTTGTCTGGTGCTGGGCAGAGCTTTTCTTAAGACACTGCTTGAAAACTCTGCCTCTGAAGTGAAACTCTTTTCTCCTCGAAGGCCACCTTTTGCCAAGGTCAGTGTCTTCCTTTCTTTGCCATCATTCTACACCTGCATGCTACAGCACGCAGCCATCTAACAAGACTGGAGCCCCGCCTCAGCAGTGGAATGCTCTGGACCCTGAGCTGGAAGAGGTGCTGATCCCCAGGAAGCTTTCCATCAGCCCCTTGGAAAGCTGGCTGACGGTCAGGTACTCCCTCCCTAAGGCAGAAGTCCTCAACGCTCAGGAAGAAGAGGGGTATGAACCTCCCCAGCGATACGAGTGTCCCCCATCTGAGGAGGGAGCTGGCGTGGGGGAAGGAGAGGGGATGAGTGGTGATGTGCTTCAGTGTAAGAACATCCTGAAGATTCGCAGGAGGAAAATGAACCGGCACAAGTTCAAAAAGCTGCTGAAGAGGAGGAAGTTTGTGAGGAGGAGGATCAAGGAAGGTCGCAAGAAGAAACGTCAGGTGAGCTCAGGGTAGAGAGACCTTCACGTGAATGTGCCCTTCTCAAACTGACCTCTCTCCAGGTGATGGTTTTAGGTGGAATTGATTTGGGGGGAAAAAGCAGCAGCTCGGGGAGCCTTAGTGAATTCAGTATTTATTTGTCCAGGAGCCTTTTCTGCTTTGTGTTTGGCTCATACAGCTCCTGAAGCTGTGACTTGGTACATTTTCTGTGGCTGTAAGCGTGTATGTGTGATAGTTACTAGGCACAATTTTTCTTGCATGATAGTAAATATAAACACATATAAATATATGCAGCAAATGGAGAGCTCTAGCATTTGTGTGAAGGCTTATTGCACGTGTCTGTGTTTATATCAGGGGACTGGTTCAATCTTGATTTCTGTTTTGCCAACACCCTCAAGTGCTTCCCGTTGTCTTTTTCTTTGTAGAAGCCTTTTAATTCCCCTAATAGAAGGGGTGAGGGAAGATGTGGGCCTTCATTAAAGCTGCAGATGTTCTCATTTGACACTGCCTTCCTGAAGTCTGTTAGGTTTGCTGTGACACAGTGATTCTCTGTTAATTTTCACCTTGCCTAGATGCAAATTGGGGTTAATTGTAATTCCATTTCTTCAGATCTGTAGGAGGCAGTGTTGAACACTTCATGATGAGGAAATCCTCTTAATTTTCTTACAATTCCATTTTTCATCTTCTCAGTTTTTCTTGCACAGGACTTTTAAAACAATGCTGCCAAGGTCCTTGTGCATTTTAATGCATTTTCCACAGTAAGGCTGACTACAGGGTGTTTCAAAAAGATGGATTCAATTTCAATTGAAGGTCCATTTTTAATGGGTCCATCTTTTTGAAACACCCTGTATTTTGATACCTAGAACAAGCTGCCTACTTAAAAGCATTTGTTTCCTTTGTGTGTGTTATAGCTGCATTCACCTGGGGACACACGGGTGGGGGCTGAACACTCAAGTGTTGCTTCTGAGCTATGTTACCACTTTTTCTTTCTTTTTTTTTTTTTTCTGCTTTAGATAAAATTTGAGAAAGATTTGGAGCGCATCTGGAAAAAAGCTGGTTTGAAAAGTCCTCCTGCAGGATGGCAAACGCCCAAGATATTTCTGAAAAGTTCAAAGCGATGAAAACACCTGTAATTAGCTTTAATTTGTAATTGTAATTAAAAAATATTTAAGTATGTGGATTACTTTGATCCTTTTTCTGAGTGTGATGAAATTAGGAGGAAACTTTCTATTAAAAATTGTTCTTTTTTTACTTTTACATCTATTAGACATAATTACCCAACCATGTACCGAAGTCTGGAACTGCTGTGTAATTTAGGAAAGTGTCTGTAAGCTGTCCATGGCAGTCACTGCCAGTCTTAGTCTCATAAATGCTATATTCCTTTGTGCTTGAAGAACCTCAAAGCACATCTCAGGGGTTGTATTTTCTTTGTGGCAGATATTGCAGAGACCCTGCCTTACCTGGCATTGATCAGATAGTACATACTAGGGTTGTATCAGCTTCTTCTTGACCATGAGATGGAATTTTAAACTCTGTTAATCAGGGAGATGAAAGCTACCCTTGTTTTTCTGTAGGGGGAGTACGAGTACCGAGTATACTCTTCACAAAGCCTTACTATGAGTTGCTCTTCCTTTCCAAAGTGTGTGCATGCCAACGTACCTGCACACTTAGTAAATTGTGTGCATTTGTAGCTGTGGTGGCAAAAAAAAAATAAGAAATCGGTCCCTTTGGTAACAAGGCTTGAACCCCAAATGAGTGGAAAGTAGAAACATTTAAAGTGTGTGTACATTGCAGCAGCTTAGCAATTTGGCTTAACCTCTTGCACAAACAGCAGTTAACCATAGCACCTCTGGTGGTCTGGAGTCTACAGGGGAGAATTCAGCTCCACACAGGAACACGCTTCCTGGTAATCGTCTGCTGTAGTTTTGGCTCACTTCAAATTAATTCTGTTCAACTTTGAGTTTGTCGTAGGAAAAGTCCAGCAGTCAACACAAGATGTTCTTTTCCTTTGGAAATGTTGTGCTTACCCAAAGCCTGTTGGACAGTCTGCTCACTGTTAGAGCAGCCCTGAGGTCATGCAGACCTGAGTCTGGGCCCACGGATGCCATCTCCACATGGTCCTTGGCACAGGCAGGAGGACGGTTTGCTGGCTCTCCAGGAAAGAGTCATGTGGAGAGGAAATGGAGTTCTCCTCTGCTGCAGGACTATTAAAAATTGTTCCATAACTCTGGTGCTGGAAGCCCAAGTGCTTTTTGTATCTGTATTGTGGGAATTTTTGTTCTTTCTTCCATTAGCAAACTCAGGGGCAGTCTTAGAAGGAGCGTGTGGTAGCCCGTGTCAGGGAGTGTTCGTGAGCTTCTGGTGGACCTTTCAGGGGGTCAGTAGGACCTTGCTCCTTCTGTTACCTGACTACCACTGCCCAATAGTTCCTGAGCAGAAACCATGTGTACCTTTACTCTGGTGAGCTAATACCCATATTAAACAGGGCACTTCCACATTAAAAGCTGTCAGAATGTTACCTGGGTTAAGTTGGTGTGTGTACATTGGCTTCAGTAGCTCTGAGCTGGTCCTTCTCAAAATACAAAGCCAGCTCTACTTCAGTGGGTGTGAACCCTCGTCCATGTGTTCCAAAGTTAATAAATTGTGCTTATTGACACTAGCTGAAAATCTGGCTGAAATGATCTTACTGATCTTGCAAAAGCACCTGTGGATAACTAAAATTACATCTTTTCTTTTCACCATTCATGCTGTTCTGCTGTTGGCATTTCTGTCCTGACTGTGAAAACATCCTGGTTTGGGTTCGCTTGGGCTGAACCTGGTCGGTTACTCTCCAAAAATAACAGTCTCTACTTTACCTGGAGCGTAGCATTTGCAGAACTGGAATGGTTCTGAAAAGTGGCTTTTGCTTTTCCTACTGATTTTTAAATTAAAAAAAAAAAAAATCAGTAACTGTAGCTCTTGTAGACATTTGAGCTAACTCTAAGGGAACAGTGTGCTGGCTTTCCTGTGGAGATAACTGTTCTTGCTTGCCTTTGCCTATAAGATGGAGGAACAAAACTGAAACAAGGAGTTCTGTGAGCCAAAGAATTTAAGAGGACCATTTGATATGTCATTGGATTTTTAGTCTTGTTCACTGCATGGGCACTAATGCATCTTTCCTCTGTTTTGCTGGTTACAAAACTTGTAAGAACTCTAAACCCATGAGACTTGTCCCCTGCTCTCGAATGTAGCTGAAATTGGCTGTTGTGTTTCAAAATAATGGGAAGAAGGAGGAGGCTGAATGGACAGCGGGGTCACATAACACATAAATTTTATTTAAAGTAGAAGAATAACATGAAATATTGGTAAAAAATGGTTTCTTTTTTTCACTTGTTCGATAAGCAAGACTTGGTGCTGATCAGGCAGGTCTTGTGTCATTGCCTTTGGTGTATCTAGGTCTGCAGAAGACTTCACACTCCTGGAGCCTCTCGGCAACCGCAAGCACTTCAGAGTCCCACAACCACTTGCAAAGTGATTGCTGTTAAACGGGGATGTGAAGTCCTGAGCAAGGAGTTGGCACAACAGGTAAAAAACTGATAGCGTGGAATTTGTCAGGTTTATTTTATGGGAATTAATGATTCATGGCTGGATGCTTCTGGCTGAGAGTTGTCACCAGCCAGTGAGGAATTGGTTAAACTTGAAGAAAAAGCAGTCCTAGAAGAAGATGCCAAGAAAAATGGTAGAAGAAATGGTGACAGTTACACAGTCAGCAACGTGACTGTGTGTAAACAGCACGGCGTTACTCACCGGCTCCGTTCCCTGGGTGCTTTTGAGTCAGAGCCGTTTCCTCTCCTGACGAAGGGTTTTCACTGCTGTCAGCACTGAGGCAGCTGGCTCCTGGTGGAACAGCCAGCTGGAGGCTGTTCAGCAGCAGAATCAGCAGGTACCTCCTGAAGGCAGAATCTGTGACTGGTCACCAAGGCTTAGCAGGCCTTGAGTTGGCTTCCCTGACCGCTCACATTGTTCCAGTTACTGTCCAGAAGATGCTGCTCCATATGATTTTTTTCTGTTGCTTTCCCTAGGTCTGAATGGGCATCCTCCAGAGAACCTGAGTACCTGATTTTAGGAAGGTAGGACAGAGATCAACGTGTCCTACTTTCTGACAGCATCATCCATCCATCCCTTGGGGAAGGGAAGAGGGTTGTAGTCCTCGGAGAGACAGGCTGGCTGCTGGCTGGCTGCTCTCTGTTGGTGTTTAATGAGCAGGTAAAAAAGCACCTCAGAACTGTTGGTTGGAAGAAAGGGATAGTAACGATGATTATTAGAGTAAGAAATCCTCAGAGATTCCAGAACACTGAAAGGTTCCACATTATGCCTGGGATTATTGTATTATTTAAGATATAATAAGAAATGAGGAGCCAGGAGCTTCTGAGCTCTGACTTGTTTCCTCTGTGACGTTTGGCAAGATACTAAAAAATGTTGTTTCTCATTTTCCTCTCTTTCTTAAAGGGGGTGAAGATCCTTTTCTTGTCAATGAGGTGATAGAAAGTTAAATTTAGTACTGCAGTGTAATACCCAGATCTCTGGATGGAAGGATCAGTGCTGGCTCAAGCAGGTAGGTTTGTATGCAGAAGTAGAACACTTGATTCCTAAAGGAGGCAAAGCAAGCAGCACCCTGTTTTCTTTAGCTCACGTTACGATTGCTGGAGTCCTCTTGGGCTGATCTAGAGCAAATACACAATTCACACAGACTACCCTTAAAAGCTGGCCAGGGTCCATGTTTATGGTTAAATTTAGCAGCAGGATTCTATTGCATTATGAAAAGCAACCTCCTTTCAGCCAGAGTATTTTTATTTTAAATGAGATGGCCTGCAAACCTGAGGGAAATAATAAAACTCTCAGGGAGGCAACCTTTGAGCACCCTTTTCAGAGCCAACCTATTAATTTTTCCACTCTTTCCCAGTCATTTCTGATCTCAAAATAAGATGCCATGCCTGGAATCCCACTGCTTAATTATTTTAGGCGGGTGCAACAGATGGGCTGCAATTAGTGTGAGGGATGGTGTTTCCCTTCAAAAGCTCATGGTACCAGAGCACTGCTCCCATGGACAGAGGGACCGAAAGATGTGGTTTGAGGCACAATACTGATGGCCAGAAAGGGGACACACAGTGTCATCTCTCAGCTAAATGTGTCTTTTTGGTTCTTCACAGAAATAAACAGCGCTGTGCGCTTGTGGCTTGAGCTTTTCCCACGTTGGAGAAGCCTGATCTGGTGGTGCCTGTGTGTGAGATCGCTGGGGAACTGCTCTGGAAGAGGCTCTCTGCTCATCCTCTCCACTAGCACGGAGTCAGTGCTGTTAGTGCTTTTAATTTTGTTGTGGTGTGGAAGCTTAGGAGGTTACTTGTGAGAAACAAACAGAAACAGGGAGTTAGGCAGTAACTCCTGTTAAAGTATAGGTGAGCCTTGCTCCTCCTCCTTCAGAGCACTTTTAGGTTCAGACCTGGATGATGTTCTTGTCTCTGAAGGGCTTCTCGGTGATGTATCTTGAAAGCACTGTGACTTCTGTACCACCAGCCTGGTGTGGAGGAGTGTCCCATCATCAAGTGTTGGTGGTACAGCCGGGGTCTTGGCTGACAGGTTCTGCCTGTGGTGAGAACAGATGGAGTGTGGTTCTGGTGTCCGTGGTCAGCCAGGCCTGTGGTGTGGTCACCCTGCTTGGTGTGCTCCGAGGGTGTGTGGTGAGGAGGAGGACAGTGATGCAGGACCTCTGGACACTGTTCTTCAGTGGTCCAGTTATTTCTCCCCTCTCTTCCTCAGAACCTCCCTTCCTCGTGTGGGGTTAACCAACTTCCATGTAAACTGCCTTGAGATCTGGAATGGTGAAGTGTACAAAGTGCAGGCTTTATCTTCACAGGGGACTGCTGCTGAACTGAAAGATGGGAACCAGGTCTGCCTCTCCCATGCCTTTTTTCTGGAATTTAGAGTGGATGAGCAGGGTGAATAGTGGCCAGGTGGAATGTCACAGTCCTGAGCTGCTGCCTTCTCTCGCATTTCTTAACACAAACACACTGGCTGAGTAAATGTTCAAAGTGGTGATTTGATCCCCCAATCATTTCCTCCTGACTCTCACTGCTGTCTGCCATCTGCCAAATTGGACCAGCACTCTGCATCCATCCCCTCGAGGGGAGCCTGGTGGTTTCAGCGTGGATTTAAAAAAGTGAAGACACCACAGAACCACAGCTTCCCCGCGGGGGTGAGTCAGTCCCATGTCATAGATTGGATACTTTCTATCCCAGGCAGTCGATATTCAGAGGTTCATTTGCGGAGATCTTTGTCTGTATAGATCTGGAAGTTTTAGGGGCTCTCAGTTGCAAGTGGCTTTTCAGGAGCCTTGAAAAAAATACTAAAATACCCTGAAAAAGCACTATTGGCTCTCAGAATACACTAGGAGATAAATGCTTAATACTTTAAACAAAATACAATTCAGAAAATACCTCCCTGTGGTCTCCTGAAGAGCAGCAGCAGGTGGTAATGACTCCTTTGCCCTAGGGAATGGGAATACTGGCAAAACCTGGGAAGCAGGAGGGATGCAAGAGGCTGTTGTAAAGCTGAAAATCAAGGTTCTGTCCAAATTATGTCTTGACTTCCATGTATCCTTGAAGCTTTGTCCAGCACTGCCCTTCAGTCTGCTTCCTTGTCAGTCTTGTGTGTAGTGAGCCTGCACACAGTGCCGGGGCTTTCTGGGCTCCCCAAGAGGACAGAGGCTCCATAGTTGGGGGAGTAAAGTACGAGTAGGCTGGTCTGGGCTGTATCCATAATTCTGTGTGAATTGGGGTGAGTCATTTCCTTCTGTGTTGTGTGTCTCCCTCCTGCTCCTGCCTGTTTAGACTACAGACTTCTCCTACGAGAAGCTGCCTGTGCTGTGTACAAAGCCTGTCTCTGTGGAGCAGATAAACACCAGGGTGATGCCACCAATAGAAAGACCCTTGCAAACATGAATGAGGGAGCAGAAGAAAACATATAATGTGCTTTTAGGTTGTCTATTTTTAAAGGTGTTTTAATTGAAGCTACTTAAAATTAGCTATTTTTTTTTCAATTAAAACAAAGTTATTTTTATAGAGAACTGATTTTCCAGATTTCCCTTTTTACACTCTTTGGTCTATGCCAAAGAAATTAAACTTAAGATGTTAAACTCAAGAGAAAACTACAATTTACACCTGCTTTGTGGATGTCAGTGAGGTGCTGCTTTGTGTCTCTATTTCCATTCCTGATTTCCTTGCTGCTTTCTTTTTTTTCCCCATTTCTCATGAAAGCAACAGAGGAGATGGAGGCTTGTACTCAAGTGTTCCCTTGATCAGGTACCCGAGACAAAGTCTTTACCTGCTGAGATTGAAGCAGTTGTGCTTAAATTAAATATAATTTAGAAAAAAACACAAAGCAACACCTCAGTGAGAATATTTATTGATCTGTTGGGATTTAATCAACTTAAAACTGATTCAGGAGCTTACTTGGAACAATGTGGAGTTTGATGCTGATGCAAAATAATTGGTTTTACTGTGAAAAATATTATTTAAAGGGTTTTGACAGTGATTTTCACAGGCTATGAATGGCGTGATACAGCGTGTGAATAGGCAAATCTATTCAGCAGCAGAAAAACCATCTGGTGAAGCACAGCTATGTGGGAGCTGTGGAAAAGACAAGATGAAGAGAAGGAGTCTCTGAATTCTCTGAATGAAAACGGTAACCAAATTTCACCATTCCCTAAAGCTCTTCAGTGGTAGGATTAATGACTTGATGGGTATTTGTGGAACACAAGGTGTTATTGGGAAGATTCTTAGCAAGTGTAAACTGACGTAGGTCCGTGGTAGTTAGTGTAAGCTTGCTGATTTATACCTGATAAGTGTCTGCTTCTGATGGTTTAGTGAGCACATAAATCCATTTGGCTTTCCCCCCCCACAGCAAACCCAGCTTTTTGGATTTCATGTTGTGGAAGAATCGCCAAAACACATTTTTATCTTGGAAAAATAATCTTCAGGCTTCAGTCTGGAAAAAAAAATCAAAAATCTGTGTTGGTTTCCTGGGCAATTTCTCTGTTTTTGTAAGTGGTTTCTATTAATGCTTTTGAGATGAATCCCAGGAATCTGAAGCTGACTGCTTTCCAACAAAAGGGGGTGTTTAAATATAGTGCCATCCAAAGATGCTGGACGACAGGAACCACTGAGCTGCAGAGGTTCTATGGCAAGAGATGCAGACAGAGCTCTCTGACCTGTTAGCAGGACAGTGGTGCTGGAAGATCACAAACTCACACAGGAATCGATTCAGTAAGAGAGCAGTCTGCTCGGGTGCTGCAGTTTAGCTCTTGTTTGTGCACATCCCAGTTTCTGCTAGGCAAACTGCAAAGCTCAGTGCATTAGGCAGAAGATCAAAAACCTCTTAAGATTCCATCTAACTAAATATCTTGCATACCTGGACATTCACGTTGGTTAATTTATGCTCCAATGCCTTTGGCACGTAGGGAAATGCGGCTTTCCGGCTTGAGATCCAAGCCAGGGAGATGTTCAGGGATTGTCTGCAAAGGACAGCCCCCAGAGAACACTTTCTATTCCTGGGCAACCCTCTCAGTTTGGTTCAGGAGTGCTTGGGTGTAGCAGAGCTTAGACCACTGCAGTAACTACCACTACGGGGTGGTTTTGTGGACTTCACATTTGTCTTTGCTGGAAACAGGATTTCCCAGGGGTATTATCAACTGTTGCCATGATATTGTTTTATATATACTTGTTTTATACATTGCTTTATACATCTTCAGTAGAAAGGGTGTCAGAGATCTGCCCTTCTCATACACTGGTGACTGCACCACAGGTTGGTGATCACAGTAGATGCCAGTGAAATAAAGTACAAAAACATCTGGCCAGACCCTGAAACTGTCATTCTGAATGTGCTCTTCATAGAAGGCGAATCAGGGGCTTCACCACTTCTGGCTAGGGAGCAAACATGGTAATGCTGGGTCTGTGAGAGATGCATGGCTTGCTACATCACTGCAGTAATGACAGGCTTCACTCGCCAGCCCTGTTATTGTGGTTGGGTTTCAGTTTTGTCCTTTTAGTTCACAGCTCTTGCTGCAAGTTGGATTATTTCAGCCTTGCTTATGGGATTCATTGCAGCTAAAATGTTTTATTTTAATGAGAAAAGCTTGGCAACCAAATGAAGCCTCCAAGGAAACACACCCACCCCCCTCTGGTAATCCCCATGGTTCTGTGTTCTGTTTCTCTTTTCCATCAGCAGGCAGCTCTGAAGGCTCCCCCTACCCATACCAGACCTTTCTTAGAAAGAGAGAGTGAATATGGGTGCATATTTATCCCTAAGGGTTGATCACACTAATGGCATGACAAGGGTTATTTGAGCAATTGCCACTAGAGGATAAATGGTGTCAGTGTACGCTAACCCTGAGCTGCAGTGCCCCAGCCTTTCTCTTTTGCTCTTTCCATGCAAAGCTCTATTTCTGCTATGGTTTTGGTCTTGCAGGATCCTTACTCTTTATTCCCAGGCTGTAGCATTCCTTATTACTTTTCAGTCCTAGGAGTTATCCTCACTTCTGCTTATGGGTAGGTATTTTCTCCTTTGCTTTGATCATGGCAGAGCACGGTCCTGTTTTTAGAGCATATGTAAAGAAGTTGTTGGTAATAAGCATGGAGTGTTGACAAATCCTATAGTGTAATTTGTATCTTTGTGTGAACAGAGCATTAATCCTGGCGTTCCTTTTCAGTACATGTATTTACAGCTGTGAAAGTGGGGCAGAAGTGGCCATTTCCACTCCTGCTTCAAAATTGCAACGAAAGGATGGAGGGTGCCTCTTGGCATCAGACCTCCTTCCCGAGCTGACACTTGCTCAGCTTTTCTCGACTGGTGGTCTTCAATCCAAATTTATTGAGAGGTCTTTCAGTGCAGCCTTGCAGCCATGGAAAACAAAAATATTAAAATGGAAGAGATTGGGAAGAGGAAACTTCCTGGCAGACTCCTGCACTGTCTTTGGGCAGGGCTTTTTTTCCACCTGAGTCACCAGCATGTCATATCTTAAATTAGGTATTTCATATCTATTTCATGTCACCATATATTTCATATCTGAAATAGGGGTGGCTCTGGAAACACAGATACCTTTCTTTGCCCTGCTAGACTGATCTGTGATGAGGGTGGCAGGTGCAGAGCTCCAGGCAGCAAAAAACCACTTGTGTTGGTGCTGGAAGGTTCCTTTCCCGTGCATGGATGAAGTTGCTTTCTTTGGACAGGATTTGTGGCTGGGGTAAACAGCTGCATACGCCGCAGTGGGCAGCTAAAGGATGCTTCTTGTTTTGAGAATCAACACCCAAAATACCTCTGGGAGGGAGGAAGGAGAAAGGCTGGGGAGCACTGTTTGGGCCAGCCTTCATGGAGAAGAAACTTAAATGTTCAGCCCCTGACTGGGCAGAGTGTTGACACAGCTGCCATTCCAGGATCTCTGGACTAGCAAAGCTCTAGGAAGACAGGGCTGACTAGAGACTGTGCAGAATTAAAGAGTGAGGAGAAGGCAAAGGTCTGTGAAACAGCCTCCTGTGTCCCTTTTCTCCCCTCGCTGTGAATCCCAGAGAAGCTGCTGCTCTTTCCATCCAGTGCATGGTTTTCTTTAGGAGACTTCAGTGGCTTCAGCCTGAACTTGGCTTCTTTCAATCAGGAAATAGCCAGTTCATGACAGCAGCAACCACAGCAGTCTGCATCCATCCCAGAAGTCATGCGAGATACAGGCAGTAACCTCTGCAGTGCCAGAGCTAGGAGGCAGAAAGGTGGGGAAGCAACCTGGAATTGCAGTCTGGAAGGTTCTGCTGCTGGTTGAGAGATACCAAGGGAAGGAGAGGGTGCTGGGTTTGCTGTCTGTGCAATGGGAGCAGCTTCTTGCCTCCCAGCCAAACATTTTCCAGACTCTGCTCTGGTGACGCAGCTGAACAAAAGGCTGTCAGATTGGAGCCTTTGGTCTGGCTCCCTGGCCTGACAGAGACAACAGGAAAGGCTCCTTCTTCCACTGGACTTGTGGCTCAGCACCAGGCCAGCACCTCAGCTGCTGCAGATCAGTCCTGTCTTCGTTGTGATGCCTGAGGATCTGGCAGCAGGTTTCCAGTTCAGGGGCATGGTGTAGTAGGAGCCTTTGCTGCGTGCAGGTGCTTATGGATTTGGACTAATGTGAATATCTAAGGCTTACAAAGACAAGCCTTTGCTTTTGCATTAGGGTTATGGTTGGACTGGATGTGTGAACATCCAGGCTGTTGGCATAGCTTGCTGATGAGTGTGGGAACTTGCCCTGTCAGTGACTGAGTGCATCTGATTACCCACAAACTTCCCCACTTAATATAAACGACAGGGTTGAAGTTCCCAGTGAAATTTTGTGGTGTTCTTATCTGAAGATTCTTTTAGAACTTTGCACTAGAAACAAACCAGCAGTTCTCTGGATCTGTTTTGGACATGTTAGCCCTGCTATGTTTCCAGGAGTCTGTCCCCTCTGAAGGTCCCACTGCAGCTAAAGAAGTAATCCCCTAAACTGAAAATATGATCCTCTGGTCTGCAGATCCAAACTGTGGCACTCAGAACTTTAACTGTTCTGTGAGTGTAGACACATGAAGGCTGAATGTGGATTTTCTTTTGTGGAGCAGTGTTTGGAGCTCAAGAATTTCCTGCTTCTTGCTCTGCTGCCATTGATTGTTCTCAGTAACTGAGTGTGTTCATACTCCTGACCATGGTGGGACACAGTGGAGTGGGTTATAGAAACACAGTTAATCCATCAGTACAGGCATTAGGAACTGGTTAATGTAATGGAAGTCTTTCCCCTGAGCAAAGACTGCTGCAAATTCACTCGTTACTTGACACTGCTGCTGTGTCTTGGCACTGCTCTCAGGGCTGGTGTTATCTTATGAGCACACAGAGAAGAGCAGCAGTGTCTTCTGTGGCTGAGGTTACTGCACTGTGCTGGCTGTTTGTCGTGGTGCCAGTGGAGCAGCTCCTCACACAGTTCAGTTCTTGTATGAGGAGCTGAAAGCAGAAGTTCTGAGCCTGGTCCAGCTTTCCGTGTTCTGGCCTCTGATGGGGAAACCCATTCCCCACATCGGGTTATTCTGGGGCTGTTGTTGCATTCTGGGCTCTCTTGCCTGCACTGCCCCAAGCTCCCACGTATTCAGGCTCTGACATTATTATCCTTTTGCTAAGATAGCTGCTATTAAGCCCTTGCTTACAAATCACAGGACAGAGTAAATATTGTTTTCTCGGTTGTCTTCCGAGACTCGAGCTTGAAGTAAAACCATATGAGGAGACAAAGATCAAAAAAACACTGAAGGCAACAGAATAAATCCAGTCTCAAGCAGACAGCTGGATGAGTGTCAAACAAAGGAAGGAACAGCTGGATCAAGTAAAGCACAAGAAAAATTAGTTCCATCCCTAGGAGGAGGGAGAGAGATTGTTTCACTATCCCAGAGCTGTGTGGGACCAACTTTTACATCAAAGTCAGGGGCAGATCAGAAGGTCCCAGAGGGAGGGGAAAGAGAAAAGTGGGTGTTGGTAGTCACTGTGCAGAAAGCGTTAGAGAAAGGAAGGAGGTGGAGTGTGAGTGGAGGGGGAGAGCAGAGTGGGGAGGTGGGGAATTGGAGGTTGTAGGTGGAGTAATCCTGCAGAATATGAGCTGCTGTCCACAGCTTTCTGGATGTAAATTGATGAGGTCATAGTGTTTGCCAGTTACAAAAAAAAAAAGAGTTTAAAAAAAAGTCTTCAACTTGTTTTTCAAGAGAGACGAAAACACAGAGAAGCTGAAGAAATGGAGCAACTAGCAAAACTACTCCTGTGGCAGATTCTGCTTCAGCAAAGTAAGCTCCTAGATGATGGGCGTGATGTTACTTGTTTTTATTTCAGCTGCAGAGGACAGGGCTGGAGTCAACCAGATTTTGAACTGTTATCTCTGTAAGGTTTTGTTCAGATTCCTAAGTTAGCTGTGTTTCCATTTGTGAGGGGAGGGGATCATGGATTTCTCGTGCTTTTTGGAGGGGGGAGGAGAAGGAAGGGAGAAATGTCTGAGGTTGTTTTTGTGGTCCTCCGTTCAGCATGGTTTGTGTGATCTGCTTTTTCCTATCGGTTGCCGTGATCAGCAAATTCAGAACCAATAAGCTTGAATGCGAGTACAGTAAAGCTTGCAGAGTTAGATTTACACAATCCAAGGTTATTACAGACTTTTGAAGAGGCAGAAATAGCTGGGGGGTGTGTGTGAGTGTTCAGGATGGAGGAAAAAATTAAAGTGGTGTTTTGGGTTTTTTTTCCCCTCTCAGCATAAATACAGAGACACAGGAATTCACTTTTGGGTAAGGTACAAGAAAGGGATGAGGACACAAGTCTGATGAGCTTACAGTAACAGAATGGCTTGTAGCTTTTCCTTGATCACAGAGTTTTCTTTTAAGAGCTAAAAGCAGATTCAAGGTCCTGAGAGCCTGGCTCCAAGCTAAACACAGAGACCCCAGGCAGGCTTGGATGGCAGGAGAAGATTTGAGGATTAATTGCAAAACCCCAGCAAATCCACACTAGCAACACTCTGGGCTCTGGGAAAGGCTCCTGTGAGCAAAGGACCAATTCCAGCTGTAAGAACAGCATGGAGAGACTTCATTCAGGGTGCTGACAGTAGGAAGTGAGGAGCTTTATGGGGACTGGTGACCCCCTTGCTCCTCACAGCCGTGTTAATGAAAGGCTGTGGCTGAGCCACCTGAGCCTCTCAAAATTCCTCAGTGCAGAGATGGAGTAAACTGGTGAGTTCTCAGTTTGCTCCCTAATTAATCTAGTTTCCATGCCACCACATCATCCCCAGTTTTGCAATGCCTCAAGGCAAGGTTTAGGAATTGGGATCAGTCATAGGGACAGAAGGGTTAAAATGGCTCAGGAAACTAGTTTGGGGGGTGTGTTAAACCTCTGGGAGGAGGAGAGGCCACATTTCAGAGGCACCAACCAGTCCAGCTGCTCCCCAGTGTGGTTTAGCATGTTGGCAGAGCCTGGGGAGCACCCAGGGCAGGAATAGCAGGTTGGGTTGCTGTAGAGCAGTGGGGGAGCTGTGTAGAGGCCACAGTGTCCCACCTAAGGATGGGTGATCTCTGTCAGACTTTTTTCCAGTGTGTTTTAGAGAGAGAATTCCATGTGCCAGGCAGCTCTGGTGGTTGAGTCCTGGTATCCCCTCAGAAATCAGGTTATAACATCATGAGGGGAGAAGGGAGGAGGTCTGTGCTGTCCTGTAGCTGCTGAGATGATCCCTTCTGGAGGGGAACCACACCCTCAAGCGTTAATGTCTTGCAGGGAGGAACAGTGCTGTGTTTGGAATGGCTCGACAAACTATTCCATGGGCCTGGAGCCAGCATGGAGCACACAAAGCAGGGAAGGGTTGGTGAAGCTGAGCTAATATCCAAACTGCTGTGAGAAAGCTAGGGCAGATCCACTGTGCAGCGCCCGGGGTGGTGATGGGTTTCTTGTACAGGCAGAAGGCTTTTCCCTTTCTGCCGAGGCGGCACATTCTTGCTGTTTGCTGATTTCTGGGCATGTTCCTACCTGCAGGGAGGTGTTGGAGTTGTTGGACTCGATAGGAGGTTAAGGGCTCTCCAGTCCTGACATCCTTTTTGAAAGCAGAAGGCTCTGCTGTTGAGAAATTTGCCCCAGGAAGTCTTTTAAAAATAAACAAACATAGAGACTTAGCTAGAAGCCCAGGCTTGACCTTCAGTTGGCTTGGTGAGGGAAACCTGGTTTTACTGAAAAGCTCAGTCCTGCAGTCTCAGGCCAGCAGGGGCAGGGGTGACTGGGAGATGTCCAGGTGGTGACTGGGAGATGTCCAGGTGGAACCGCACTGCTCTCCGTCTCCCTCTTTGGCCTCTTTGAGATGGGCCCAGATATTATTTCTGGTTACTGATAAGTGGGTTTGAGAAGAGAGCTGAGCTCATTTGTGTAGCTGTCACCTTGGTGTTCTTGCATCACAAAGTGTTATGGCCTGGCTGGGTCAGCTCCCTGAAGAGCCACTGCCATTCTCCACAAGTATTTGGAAATAGCTTGGTAGCACAGGCTTCTGGTTTTACAGTTATTGTGTAATGGTTCTGCAGGGACCATTAAATCCTCTGCACAGACAATGGGATTTGTGGGAGAGACACACACAGATTTGGTGAAGAACGTGGCCTTTCTCTAGGACTACACCATCCTTCTGTGCCTCTGGGGTAAAGGTGATGTTGCTTCCTTCTCCAAAAGAAAAAAGAGGCTGAGAGACCAGGAGATACTGGAGAAGGTGTGAAAAGGAATCCTGAGCTGAGCTCACTCGGGCAAGTGGAGCATCAGCCTCCCAGGTTGTTGTAACCCATGTGCCTGGTGGGTCATGGCACTCGTTTCTCCCGGGACTTCTCAGTTTTCTTTCCAGCCCATCGCTGCAGTCTGGACTTCAGTGTCGCATACTGAGGCCCTGTCCCAGGCAGCTCGTGCTCACTCTGCTGACAGCAGTGGCTCTTCCTCAGGTCAGCAGAAGCTCTGCAGGCAGAGCTGGTGTTGTCACATCCCATGGAGCATCTCTATGCCACTTGCACTCAGGCTACCACTTAGGGTGTTTGCCGTTCCTGTTCTGCTCCGAGAGTCCTTCTTACCCCAGTATGAGATGGAAACTCAGTGGTTTCATTAGCACATACACCTACTTGTGAAGCAGACCCTCTGCCAGCAGCTATCTCCAGGAGGAGAGAAGCAGTGGTATTGTTCAGGCAAGACTCAAGGGACAGTTTTCTGTTTGAACCGCTCCAAGGACACTGCCTGGAGAGCTCTGAGTGTGCAAGATGTCTTTCAGAGCCTGGGGCTTTTACTTCTAGTTTGCCTGCAGTTTTTGTGGCTCAGTTCTTTACTTGAAAAGTGGATGGGGTTCAAGAAGTAAGAGCTGGCTCTGCCTTTTACAAGGGATTAGGAAATGCTTTTGCAGGCTGCTTTCCTCTTCCGATACTGTGGGTCCAGCAGAACACCCCTGGGGCCCTGCTGAGGGCACAGGACATGTCAGGGACAGCACACACACCTCTTACTGTTGGGGTTTTTTTGTGGGCAAACCACAGAGGGGGAGGTCAAAGTGCTTATCAACCATGTGGAATGTGAAATTTTAAAATGAAAGCTACTGTGAGTTCTTGTGCCAACTATGAAGGTGTCTTGAAGTCATCTGGAAGCTCCAGGTCCTGCAGCCCTGTGGTTACAGGTCTGGGCTATCACTAGGTGCCCTCCTTGATTGTCTTGTGTATGACACCTCCCATAACCAGAGCAGTACAGACCTTCTGTGAGATTTATTTATGTGTTTATTTTGTGATGCTGAGATTATAAACATAGAAAAAGTAATTTATACTTTACTTGGAGTGTCTTTGAACTGGCAGTTCAACAGCTGGTGCTGCTCATTCTTGTTCTCTGGTGTCACTGCCCGGGGTTTTGTGATAGGAAAAAGGGAAGGAAATGTCTCAGCCCATGCACTGGGGGTGTGGTTAAAACAATCCCATTCTGGAGTTAATTTATTCTCTTCTGAAATGCATAAATTCCAGGGCTGAAAAAAAAATACAGCCTTTGTCTGGAGGACATTGTGCCTGTGACATTAGCAGGACAAAACATCTGATGAGCTTTCTGGAACCCACTGGGGCTTGACTGGTTAGAGATGAACGATGTCATTGTGTGGGACTCTGAACTGTGCTCTCAAAGCACCATGCCAGGAGACCTCCCAGACCCCTCCTACACCAAAAGCAGGAGGGACAGGACCAGAGAAATGCAGAAACAAAGGCATTGGTTCATTTCTTGCAGAGTTCTTCCTGCCCAGCTCTGGGTCGTGTGAGTTGGAGGGAGTTGCAGCTGCATCCACAGCAGGACAGTGGTAACTGTGTGGAGCAGGGGTGTGAGCAGGAGCTGCTCTGGGAATGATGCTGCCAACACTGGGGTGTGTTTGCCCAGCAGAGTGCTGAAAACTCTGTGTGTGTGTCCAGTGTGAAGTGAAACAGCCACGTCGCATTGCTCCTCATCTGACCCAGCATCCTGCAGGGTTATGGAATCCCCTCAGTGCATTAATTCCACCACCGAGTTTATAGGAGTTTGATTTTGGAGTCTGGGGCTACAGGTGCTGTGAAATAAAGGCTTGGGCTGTAGGAAATGCAGTTGCAGGCAAAGCATGTCCCATGTTGCTCTCAGGTTATGTTTGTTGGGTCAGGCACTGTCCTTTGCTGTAAGGGAACAGTGTCTGCTGCAGCATGGACCAACCAAGGTCTGAGCCTCTGGGCTTAATACATGTTAAGGGAGTGTATTAATAGAGAAGGGAGGGATAGATGGAATAATAACAGAGGAGGTGGCTGCTGACTATAGCTATTTGTAGCTTTTTCTTCTTTTTGTTGTCAGTAACATTCTTTTTTTTCTGCTTTGACAGGTTCTGTTCATTTATATTCAGGTGAGTGACATTTTTGTAATCTGCCTGTTTTTGTGATCATGAGAAGAAACGAGAGGGACCCTGATTCCATGACATGCAGGAGAGGTTCATTGCTGACTTCCATAGCCATGACCCATGTATCCCATGAAGTAGTGTCTCTAAGCTTTGATTAAATTGTAGGTTAGGATTAGGAAGGGTAGGTAGGACAGGTCAGATCCACAACCCTGATAACAGACATCACAGACATTGCTTTCACTGAATGAAATCAGTGTTTTTAAATGGCTTTCTGTTTTATTTCTCCATGAGAGAGCTCTATGTTGGTCTTAAAAGTTACTTTATTTTGGGTGGAAGATGTGCAGAGGTTCTAGGATCCGTTGAGCCCCAACATAGTGTCTTCTTCAGATGCCATTCATCTGGTAACTCTGTTCTTTGCTCCTGGCTCGCAGTCCCAGCTGATGCCTCCAACCCAGCCAGTGTTGTAGTGTCAGTGTTGAACATCAGTGCCACGCTGGGCTCCCAGGCTGTCCTGCCCTGCAAGAGCTACCGCATGGTGTGGACCCAGGATCGGCTGAACGACCGCCAGCGCGTCGTCCACTGGGACGTGCACAGCAACTACTATGGAGATAACAAGATGGAGAGGCTGTGTGACATGTACTCAGCTGGGGACCAGCGTGTCTACAGCTCCTACAACCAAGGGAGGATATTCATGCCCCAGAATGCCTTTACAGATGGCAACTTCTCCCTGGTGATTAAAGGTACTAAACAGCATCTTTTTTCCTTATGCTGTGTGCAGAATGGAGGATTCATGACTGAATTAGCTTTGTGTTTTTCACTGAAGATGTCTGTTGTGTTAGGTGAGATAATTCTTCTCTGTTTAGCCCACCCTGGTGATAAGGGTGGGTTAGAAGTCAGTTATATAAAGGCCTTTTTTGATCCATCCAATCATAGAATTATAGAATCATTACAGTTGGAAGGCACCTCCAGGGTCATCAAGTCCAACCTTTATCCCATCATATTCCTAACCATTAGACCGTTAGACCATGGCCTCAAGTGCCTCATCAACCCGTTTTTTGAACACCCCCAAGCATTTGGGAAACAGAATAAATGGTAAAATTAATGTCTCGGTATAAAACGTTCACCTTCCCCTCTCTTCCCTGTTGTACCAGATGTTGCAGAGAGTGATGGAGGCACCTATTCTTGTAATCTTCACCACCACTACTGCCACTTGTACGAAACTGTGAAAATCCAGCTGACTGTCACCAAGAAAGGTAGGTGTGGCAGACAGCTCAAGTGCTCCTTTCTGCAAGGGACCATCTCCAGTGGCCACCAGGACTCTGTTGGATTCACAGCAGGCTTTGCGTGCTGTTCTGCTGGTGTCAGAGAGGAGCAGTGTGAGTACAGGGTTTTGCCAGTGCCTTCTCAGTTGCAGGTTCAGGGCACAGATGCCCCAAGAGGCTTGGAGAGCATCAGGAGGCAGTGGTGCTCTCTATCTTGTTTGCTATCAGATTGCCTGAGTTTCAGCAATTCTATTCAGTGTGTGTATTTATGAACCTTTCTCCTTCCTTGGAGAACATGTGGAGCCTATGAAGTTAAATGTTTACTCTAGGCAGCCCAATTAGCTGGCTGTCCTGTTACTGCTGCAGCAGTAGAACATCTCTAGTAACAACCCATCATCAGCCAGGTTAGCCACAAAGATCTGCCTGGTGTGTTGGTTGGTGAGCTTACCCTGAGAGCCCTGTAGTTAAAAAGCCTTCTGAAGTTGCCACAGCTTAACTCCAGCTCTAAAAGTGAGCTGCTGAGGGCTGCTGGCAGCTACCACATCATTTAAATTGGCCTTTGTATAATGCACAAGTGAAGCTACTGGGGTTGATTATGCTGGGAAGCTGCTGAAGGGCTGGTGGGGTAGTAGAGAAGTGCACCTCTTCTGCTGCTCTTCTCACAGCTTCTAGGCAATAAAATCATCCAGGCAGGCCCATGAGCCCCGGTCTGCTCATCTGTGTTTTGGTTCTTCTGTTATTCCTTTTCAAGAACAAAATGCAAACCAGAGCTTCTTGAACTCCTCCGGTAATTAGGGCATTGTGGATAGGAAAGCATTTCCTGCTTGGAGAATTGAGGTACAGCATATTGGAGATGGAATCTGTTATTCTCCTTCCGTTCTTAGTCTGCAGAGAGAATTCTTTCTGAAGCAAGAGATTAACTCTTGGTTCTAAAGAAAAGAAAGGGGTCTTCCTTGTGTGATGTACTCTAGGTGACCCTGCTCTGGCAGGGGGGTTGGACTGGATGAGCTTTCGAGGTCCCTTCCAACCCCTAGGATTCTGGGATTCTGATTCCTTAATGCACTGACCTAGGATGTAGAAGATAAGGGTGCATCTCTGAAGCACACTACCCCTGTGGCACCTCAGGGTCTTTGGAGGAGGGGATGTGTTACAGGATTGCAGGGTCTGAGAGCCATCAGAGGTGTGCCTGGGTGTCCTCGAGCACAGGACCAGTGTGTAAAGATGCATGTGCCACAACTTGTGTTGTCCTCTCCACAGCTGAGGATGCGAAGGAGTACTGGGATGGGGAGAAGCCTGTCATTGTTGCCCCAGAAGGCAGCACAGTGATGCTCCCCTGCGTGAACCGTAACCACATCTGGACTGAACGGCACAGTGAGGAGGAGCAACAAGTGGTCCACTGGGACAGGCAGCCCCCGGGGGTTCCTCACGACCGGGCTGACCGTCTCATCGACCTCTACGCCTCTGGCGAGCGCCGTTCCTACGGACCTCTCTTCATCCGTCAGAAGATGAACATCACTGACACAGCCTTTGCCATGGGGGACTTTTCCCTGCTGATTTCTCAGCTGGAGAGTGCAGATGAAGGCACCTACTCCTGCCACTTGCACCACCACTACTGTGGCCTGCACGAGCGCAGGATCTACCAAGTCTTTGTGACCGAGCCAGTGAGAGAGAAGAAGGTGGTGAACCTCACAACTCACAACATTGCCCCAGCTGTAGGTAAGTGGCCCCTGGAAGTGATTCTCCTCATTGATGAAGAGAGAAGTATCTACAGTTGCACCTTTGAGCTCTAAAGAGCTCAGTAATCCCCCAGACAGGAATATGACGTGTAACTCCTCATCCTCAGCTCAGGCCTTTGCTCCAAATGCCTTTTCTGTCCCTGCACAGTGGGCTGTGGGATCACTAGTGGCAGCAGGAGGGAGCCTGCTCAAGGCAAAATGAGGTTTCAGCTGTGGAGGTTTCTCATCTTTGAGCCAGGGGTTCTTCCTGCCCTTGGGGTTAGAAGGGTAGGTGAGGTCTTGCCTCCCTGGCTGCTAGTATATGGGCTTGGGTGTTTATAGAATAGAATCATAGAATCATTATGGTTGGAAGGGACCTCCAGGGTCATCAAGTCCAACCTTTATCCCATCATATTCCTAACCATTAGACCATTGAGCTATTTCCATTGTGCTGGTAAACCTGGAGCTCCATGACCTTGGTGAGGGTGCTGCAGAGCTGCTCTCCCTCTGTGCTGCCCCAGAAGCAGAGTGTCCCACCCATCAGGGTTCATTACCCACCTTCCACTGCTGGCCTGACATCGTGTCCAGCTTCTCTTTTCTTTGCTCCAGGGCAGTCCTGCAGCCTGTTCTGCTCTGCAGTGCTGACATGCCCTAAGGCAGACAAGCTGGTTTTCTAACGGGCTCCCTTTCCTGATTGCTTTTATGGAGCAGAAGGTGTGGGACAACATGCCACTGTTCTCCCCAGTGTGGTGTTTCTCTCCCCTTTGCATGGGGGTTCAGGTTGTGCAAGATGCCAGTCTGTGTGGAATCGAGCACCAGGAATTTTCTTCCACCCTTCAGCTTTGCTTTTTTTTTTTGGTCTTAAACCAATTTTCACATTTTCCACTGCAGTGAGCTACCATCTGACAGCCTGTCCAAACTGAAAACCATCATTCTCAGTTCAGGTAGAAAAAAAATAAAATAAAAATTCCGGGCTTAATTTTTTTTGTGAAGTCTTTTGGGTATAGTTCCTTATTAACATTTTAAAATATTCATTGTGGTTTAATATTTATTGGCTGCTTAATACAGAATTTTGTCGTGCTTCATGCATTTTTAAACAGATCTATTCTTCTCTAGCAATTGGCTTTTTCAAGTCACAGAAATCTCCGTCCTGGGGCTGAGGTTGGTGTCCAGAAAAGCCAGGCAGTACTAAAGAGAGGTGGCTGTGAGGGCTGAGCTGATGGCAAGGACATACAGATACCTGTCTCCTGCAGCCCTTGAACCCTGGCCAGACCACACTGTGCAGATGGAAATGAGATTTTGTTCTCAGAGTTGCCCACCCAGGAATTTACTCCTCTCTTTTCCTGGATGTTGTCCTGGTTGTTACTGAATAGTAACCTACCTGCTTGTAAATTAGATGGAACCTAGGAGTAATTTAACCTGCCAGGGCTGTCTTAGCTTGGCAACAGTGCCCTCAGTGCTGGAGGAACTCGCCTACCTGAGGAAAGCTATTTCCACTGTCAAAAAGAACAGGCTTAGAAGAGCTTTGTCCCCTGTGGATGGGGAAATGCTCAGCTGGTCTGCGAACACCACACACAGGAATGTGCTGAGTTAGTGGGAATGTGAAGGCAGCTGAGACATCCGGAGTGCCTGGTTCAACCCCACTGCTGGTGAGGAGCCCATGGGGACATGCCCTTGTTGGGTATATCAGGGAAGCCTGAGATTATTGCCCCATTCCATGGAAAACTGTACAGAACGCTTCTGGGATATAACGAAAAGCCAAAATGAAACATCAGGAGATGACAAAACCAAAGCAATGAGCTTTGTTTTTTTCAGCAAGCAGCTATAGTTTCTGGCATAGCTCCGGGGCCTGGAGCCATTTCCAGACAGGAAACTTTGTCCTGTTTTGAATATAAGCACGAGCTCAATCCTGCTCTCAGTCTCAGCAGTGTAAACGTGGTGTATGTCTACTAACTCAGTGCATTTTTTACTCCACGTTTGCTTTGGAGCAAGTGCTTGAAGAATGGCATCTGTTGTGTCTCGTGCTTATTCCTAAACTATTCTTCTGCCAGCCTGGAAGGGAAAGGGCCCACATACATTTGTGAGCTCTCTGTTTCTCCCAGTACAGAAATCTGACCCTTTGGGAAAGCCATGTAAAGGCCACCTCTGTTCTAACTCCACCCCCCCTTAAAACCTATTTTCCAGTGGTTAAACTGGATCACACGCATGACTTGGAGGCAGATGCCTGTTGAGACATCCTGAAAGATCACTTCTTGGTCATGGAATAAACCTTCATCACCTCAGCATGAAGTCTAACACTGGGCTGAGGAGGAGGGGCTGTGTTACCTTGCTGGTACAATCCTAGGCACTGCCATTGTGACTGAATCAACCATTACTCTGTGCCTCAGTTTCCCCAGTTGTAAGATGGGATATAGTCTGCTGCATTCCTGGTGATGCACTTTGAGGTCCACCAGTGAGGCTTTGTCACTGGTATAACAAGTGCTTTTAGTACTAGATTTTAGCATTTTTTTAGTATTATTTTCCAGTATTAGATTGAGCAAGCCAAGGAGACCCAAAGCCACTGAATTTCTCTTTTGCACTGTTTGTTGTTACAGTGACCTCTCCAGTGTTGACTAAAGTTTAACTCTGCTCCTTCCCTATCTTGCAGTATTGTGGGAGAGCAAAAAGCCAGGAAAAGAATGCATTTGTGTTTGGCTTCTGGCTCAACAGCTGCCCCAGTGGCTACCATCTCAGTGTGGCAGCTGCTGGAGAAGCCCTTCATGGTCTGGAGATCTGCTAAAGCAGAGCTGTCACGTGTGCTGTTTGCAGCTTTGCAAGTGGGTTCTTTGGTTTGGTTATTTTTTAGCTTAGCAGTGGTGAAAATCACATGCTGGTTTTCAGGGCTGGGCTACCAGGACAGAGTGTGTGCTGAAACCTCTCAGTTTTCTGGGGCTGCTGTTGGAATTAGCAAACAATCACCTCTGGTTTCAAAGTCCTTACTTTGATCCACTGTTGCCTTATTTGATTTTATTGTTGGTGGGTTGGTGTTTTTAAAGGTTGGTGTTTTTAAATGCTGGAAACCAACTGCCTGTGGAACTGGCACCAGTCACCATTTCATAGAATCCTCAAGGTTGGGAGAGACCTTCAGGATCATCCAGTCCAAGTTTCTCACATTAGAACACATCTGCTAAATGGTACTGTGGGTTTTGGGATATTCCTCCCCATCTTTCCCCTTATTCCCCTGAGTAATTTATGGGGTTAAACTCCCTAGAGGATGACAGGCCTGGCTCTTGCCTGGTGCTCGGTGGATGTCCCCTTTTAGGAGGTGAAGGTATCACTTTCTGCTCTATTGGAAGCAAAAAGCCTCCCCCAGCACAGTGTGTCCCTGGCTTTGTCCCCTCCTCTGACTGCTGCAAGCGGAGAAGTCACTTCCTCTTTATATGTGTAAAACATTGACCTATTTATTGGAGATCTACAAGAATGTTCCACCTAAGGGTGTTGAGTTACCGTTCCCTGTGCTGCGGAACTGAAACGCTGCTGCACCCACCAATGGAATGGAATCTTGGCTTTTCTTTGTTTTTTTTATTATTATTATTTTATTGATTTTTTTTTTATTTTATTTAAAAGGAAACTCATTCTTTTGGCATTGAAAATTCCTCCCACTCTGTAAATTATAACCCTTGGCAGGGAGGGGCCGCTTCATACTTCAGCGGTCTGGAGCTGGAGCAATGTGGTGTGTGTGTGCTGTGAGGGACCCAGAGGAGGGTTGTGTTACCCTGCAGGAAGGCTCGGGGCTGTCTGGTGTGGCTTCTTTCTGGACTTGCCCTCTGCAATAAACAAGAGCACACTGATAGCCAGGCAGCAGCAAAGGAATGTGCAACAGTCGCTGTTAATTCTTCATGCTCCTGGGGAGTGTAATGGTCCTGTGAAGGGTGCAGGCATCTTCCATCTCACAGAGGTGCAGTGTGTTGGGAATTGGGCAGATGTTTTCCCTTCCCTTCATGTAGTTCAGAAGAGTTTCTTACTCTCTTTCCAGGTCCACATGTGTGAACGTGCTTTGCTTTTTACACTTACACGTTGCCAATGATGCCAATTACAATGATGAGCCTGGTTTTTTTCTTTTCCTCTGCCACCAGATCCAAACGTTGTCAGGGGCCACAACGTAATAAATGTCATCATCCCCGAGAGCCGGGTGCACTTCTTCCAGCAGCTGGGCTACATCCTGGCAACTCTGCTGCTCTTCATCATCCTCCTCGTCATCGTCATCCTCGTCACCCGCAAGCACAGGCAGAGAGGTGAGTGCTGGGAAGAGCAGCCCTGCTATCTCATGGCAGGAGAGCTCATTCTGCAGACAGTGACTGTGAAGCACAACTTCTGTGAAGACTCTGAAGAACACTGCAGGCAGTGTTTGATGCTCTTCTGGAGAACTAGCAGCCTACGCAGAGGGGGGGTCTGTGCAGGTGCTGATGCCAAGAGAGATTCATTAATATGGTGTAAAAATTCCCAGGCCTTGATTTGCTGAGTTGCTCTCTTGTAAGGGAGGAGAAAACTAAAGCCTAGTTGCTGAGTGGTTGCTCTTTACAAGTGGAATTTATGTAGAGCAGAAGGCCCATCTGCATCCCTTAGGAATGAAGATGTCCAAGTCCTTGCTGGGCTCCCTGTGCTGGGTGACTGGGTGTAATTAGATAAATGGGCACAGAGATCTTCTGGTGAGTTCCACACAAATAGTTTTGGATGCCACACAAACAGCAGATACCAGGGGATGTCTTGTCTTCAGGTGTGTTCTTCACAGCACCACGTTCATCCTTATTTACCTGTCTGGGCATCAGCACCAACACAAAATGGGATTATCTCCACTGACTGAAGGGGAGTTACTTTGCAGTCTCAGAGGGGACAGACTCCTGGCCCTGTGGAAAAGAGGAGCCTGGAATCATGGCTCCTTGCAGGGTGGGGTGAAATGGGAGTGTAGTTGGACAACTGGCATGTGGGAGGCTGATGAAAAGCAGCATCTGTAGCATGTGATGGGTGCAGGCCCAAGCAATGTGCTGGGGAGGGGCAAGGGCACGCGAGAGATGACAAGGGTGGTTAATGTTTCTGTAAGAAATGGGAGGTGGAAAGAAATTAAATTACAAATTGCTATAGTTTCTTGTGGCTGGTCATCCATAGATGTGGGAAAAGCACTGGAAAGCTGGTGAGAAAGGGAAAGGGAAGCTCCCTGTGGCAACACACGTGAATTCCTGTGATCAGAAGTGATCACTGTAAGTGTCACAATAAGGAGGACTGTGAATGAGTACTAGGTGTTGTAATCACTTATCTGGGAGAGGTTGGCTGGACTGGCTGTGACTGCTCATGCTGTCTCTTCTCCCTGTTTAGGTTATGAATACAACGTGAAGAAATATGGAGAGTAAGTATAAATAGTGGGTCTATCTATGATCAGAATACATTAAAATGAACTTATGGAGCCCAATCCTCAGCTGTCATTAAGAGTCTAAAAGAGCTGAGAATCTGGTTGGTGTGAGTACAGCCACGTAAAGATGAAGTTTATTCATTGCTTTCCACCAATTCTTTTGCAGCTTTACACTCCAGTCATTATTAGTGTAATGTTCCCAGGAATATAGGCTTGCATTATCAGGGAGCCACTTCCATGCTGTCAAAGTATGGAAGGAGAGAATGGTTTATAAGGCTGGTTTGGCAATTGCATTTCCTCTCGTTATACTTTGGGAATTGATTCACAGATCATCTTTCTCTAACCCTGCAGTGAGGCTGGGGCCAAGAATGTGTAGCCAGGTTCCTTTATGTTTTATTATATATTATTAGAGTGGAAGAGATGGGGAAATTCTAGTACAGATTGGCTCCCCCTTGTTCTGAGCTCTGGACAAACACGAGGAATAATGAGCCAGCTAGCCAGAGATCTCAAGGTGTTAATAGAAAAGGTGGTGAAAGGAAGGGAGAGGAGAACCAGAGTCACCAGTAACCATTCAGACCTTCTGAAATCTGTTGGATAGGTTAGGGGCAAAGGCAGGAAAGGTACCCACATGCACTGGAAAGGATTCTGTAAGGATTGCTGTGAAAATCACCAGTACTTAATAGAGAATTGAAATCTTCCATGGATTTTTTGCAACTTTTCTGCAGATCTACAGGAAATAACCACTGTAAATTAAATTCCCTGAAGCAGAGTTAGAAAAGCTATTGTGGAAGAGTGTGAAAGGAGCCAGTTAATAACAATGCCATTTTTCACTGCTGTTTCTTTTTCAGGAAGGACGTAAATCTTAAAGAATTTACAGTCGACACAACAGATCTGACTCAATACAAAGGTGAAGACATCAGGCTTGGTAGGCATCAGCTAGCAGCTGTTCTCCAAACCAAGTCAGAACTCGTTCTAAGTGAGGATTTTCTAATGGCATTTAGATGCCCATTTTGAAGTTACTTAACCTCCTGATTTTAAATGACAGCTTTGAGAATCTCAACCCACGAGTCGGTGCAAGCAGGGAGGCTGCAGCTGGAGTGGGCAGTCCTGACTGGTGAGGTTGGTCAGTAATGAGGCATAGCTGCTTCTGTTTCACCTGGAGTTTTTGGGGTTCTTTGACATGCATCTGAAAGCCAAATTTAAGTGACTGCAAAACAATGTGGAATGAGATCAAGACAGGATCTAGGGAAGAGGTTTCCTCAAATTTAAGCAGTTTGTGCTGGGGAGAGTATTAACAAGGCAGTTCTTCTTTAATTTTTTCTCTGTATGTGTCAGGAGAGCTCCCCTGTGAGCAAAGTCTTTGAAAAGCTGCATCAGGTGAGCTTTGCATAGATAATCCAGAGCTTTTTCTTACATGCTGGAAGAATCTGTGGTACCTATGAGGAGCAGGAAACTGAAGTATGCATAAATGATTAGTGCCAGGGGCAGAAATTAAGTCATAGCAGCTTTCCTTTCCCTGCTGAGAGATGGCAGACCTAGAGTGCTTCAAGGAAGGACCTATCACATGTCCACTTTGCTGTCTTTTAATGTTCTAATGGCTGTCTGAACTCTACTCCTCCCTCACACAGATTACAAAAACAACATCCTGAAGGAGAAGGCTGAGCAAGCCAGAAGCTTTCCAGCAAAGAACATTGATTTAGACAAAGGTAATAATGATCTGCTTCACCCTAATTGGTGGCTGTAGGAACCTTCTGGTGGGTTGAAGGAGGGAGGAGGGAAGAACACAGCTTAGCAGTGAGCTGACCAAGCCACAGCCAAATGAGGAATGATAAACATCAGGAAAAATGACAGCAGGAATGAGAAGCTAGTTCCCTTCCTATCCTTTCATCATGGAGCCACAAGATGCAAGTAGTGATTAGGCTTTTAAAAATTTCTGGCGTGGCACAAGTAGAATTTTTTCTTTATTGGAAAAAGAATGCCTTGCAGGGCTTGAATAGTGCATTCTGGACTGTAACTTTGGCGTGAGATATATCCCAAAAATGTCCTGGCATGGTGTTTGAGAAGAAAACGCTGTGCAGAAGAGAGTGTTTTGAGTTGAATTAATTTATGGATAATGGGCAGTCAGTCACTTCATCCAACAAAAGCAAAGAACTCTCCCTGCCTAAGGGCTGAATCTCCTTTTGCTTATCCAGTATTAGTCCTGAATACTACAGCTCAGTTTGCAGAGTCAAACTTAAGTTAAGCAGTGATTTTAAGGAGTTCTTAGGTTCCATGGCTCCTTGCATAAGAATTTAGAATGTAATAAATGTGACTGAAATGATACCAAGAAGGGAATGGTCTGGAGAGCTCGTGAGTTGCCTTAGACTTGCTGTTCCTGACAGAATTCTCATGATATTTTTGCCTACATTCTGCAGAGATGGTCTGTGCAATAATTTATACACAGTTTATCTCACTGTGGGCTTTATGAAGAGGATGCTGGGGGTGTGGTTGACTGCAAAGGTCACCTGTCACTGTGTAGCTAAGCCCGTATTACCACATGCTGTGTTGGATGGTTTGAAATCTCTCCCCCAGTACTGACCTCCATTTCAATTTGCTTTCAGATTTCAGGAAGGAGTATTGTAAATGAAGACATCCCCGAGCTGCTGGCTGGACCAGAAGCTTCAATCAAAGATAGATGAATGGAAGAGAGTTGTCTTTTCTTAGTATCGTGTCCCTCCAGTTACTGTAGAGTTTTTTCATGTAGACTTTCCCCCCACTGAGCACAAGGGTATTTGCAAATGCTTCTTGAAAGAGCTAGACCATCTGTCTTGTGTGCACTTAGATGGGTTTGGGTTGCCTTTTCTTCTTCTGTTCTCCCAGTCCTCCATTCCCCCTTTCTTTCTTGATATTATTGTTGGTTTTATGCATCAATGATTTTTATGAGCTGAATCAGCAGACCTTTTGCTTTGATGTTACTGCTTTAAATAAACCAACCTGCATCACTAATCCTGAGCCATCATTATATCAGGCATTTTTCCATGTAGTGTACTCATCAGAAAAATAATAGCAAAGCCTGACTGTGATCTCTCACAGGCTGCCATAAATCAGGAGGAGCAGTATTGTGACATAGCACTTTACATACCCTGAGTGAAGTACAAAGAGTAAACCCCTTCACAAACAACAATGAAAATACCTCATTTTACGAGTGGGGAAATGTCAATATCCTCATTTTGCAGGGGAAAGGGAGGCACACAAGTGACCAAGGGTAGGGCTGGGATCAGCTCCAAGGAGCTCTGGAACCTTAACTCTGTTTTTTCTCACGCTAAGTCTGTTTGTTGATTTGTTTTTGTTTCAGTGCAGACCAAATCAAATTTGGCATGAGCAGACACTTTCAGCTGCAGCTGATGGAGTTACAGTGCTGTAGTACCAGCCTCAGTTAGATCAGAGCCACAGATATTATGGAGAGGGCTAAACTCCTGTGTGGAATCTGGAATGTGATTTTCCTGCAGTCCTTGGGTGGATCCAGGCCACCCAGAGCACATCAAAATGAAGGTATGATGGCAGCACAGGCAGACAGGTTGCTAAAGGGAACAGCTTCTCCTGAGCAGCCCGTGAGGAACAGGAGAAGCAACACGCTCCACTAAATAGCCTGTTGGGAATCTTTGTGGGCCAGGGTCTCAGGAGAGGAGTCAAGGAAGGAGATGAGTCCATCCTTGTGGATTTTGGCATTGTTTTGGGGAGCAGACACCTGAGATAGTGGGGCTGTGGGCTGAAGTCAGTAATTGAGTGTTGTAATCCGAGCAAATTAAAGCATGAGGTAGCCCAGGCACACCTGTGGTCCTTGGGGCACAGAAGAAAAGGTCTTTCCCACTGTTGTGAGCATGATGACAGTGGTTTGTGTTCTTGTCGTGTAAGGGTGAAGGCAGCCAAGAATTGCCAGCCTACTCCTTGGTGGTCTGAAGAGATCGTGCGTGGGCTTGGTGACTGGGTGGAACCAGGGTAGGGTCTCCAGGATGTTGTGGGTGGTGGAAGTGTGAAGAGGAGGTTGTGTTGAACTACTGTGAGGGTGATGCTGTGGTTTGAGTCTTGAAGCAGTGCTCTGCTTGCAACCTGTATCTCAGCCTGGATTTCTTCCTAAGGATGGAAGGTGACTTCCACTGAAGCTGAGCTCAGCTCCCAGCTCTGCCCCAGGGGGTGGTGGGAAAGGTCTCCTCCTGTGTACCAGAAGGAACTGGGCTGTCTAGTCAGAAGCTAGGATGTCAGTACTTCAATGCACACTTTTTAGAGGAGTGGAAAATGGACCATATCAATTTTTATAGGTATTAATACTTCACTCTGTTAGTGAGGACTATGTTAAAGAGTAAATATATTTGGGACCTTATTTTTAATGCCTTCAAATATTAAAAATATTAATAATAGAATATAACAGTAGAGGTGGAGGTGAGGCTTCCTAAGCTACAGCTGGGCACATCCTTATCTTTGAGTTTTCTCAGCCCTTCCACTGCTCTCTGGACAGTTTTTGTGATTTGCAATTAATTGCCTTTATCTTCACTTAAGAGTGACCCCAGATTGGGCAGAACCATGACTGGTGCTTGGCTGTCCTTCCCCCAGAGCAGACAGCCCTTTGGAGGCTGCCTTTGGCTGGACCTGATTGAAACCCAGACCGCATTCCTGCAGGTGCACAGGGCTGTGCTGGTTATTCCATCAGGGTGGCACAGTCTCAAGTAATTGTCATTAATGTCTTGCTCCCTCCCTTTCATGTCTGTGAGTCAAAGGTTGGAGATCTTTACTTGCCAGTTCAGATTGCTTAGTGCAGCTCACACAGACACCAGCTCAAAGTGGGGTTACTCATAAACTCCAGAGGCATTTAAATATTTTATTTGACTTCTGGGCTGCAAAACAGCTTAAGGGAAAAGAAATTTAATAAGTGCTCTGAAACAAGCACTAGGAAGAGCTTTATGAGTTCCTCATCCTTGCTTTGATCAGCAGTTTGAATTTGGTAATGGTCAGACATGCCAGTGTAACCCTGGACTGATGGAGATGGGACTCCAGTTGAGATCACGGCCCTTTTTCCTTTGGGAGAGGCGTGTGTTGTGATGTGATTGGACTGAGGATCAGAACAGTGGTTTTCAAAAGCAGCCTGTCACAGCCAGTATGTAATTTAGTATCTTAAAATTCTGGCTGAAGGAGATCCAAGCAAGACTGCTGGATAACCAGTGGCATTTTCAAAGTGTTGAAAAAAGAGAGACAGAAAACTGAAAGCTAAACTGAAGAGTTTTGATTGTTTATTTCTTAATACAGAGGAATTATCAAAGGCTCTTTGCCTTTCAATACTGGTGAGAAACCATTTAGGTCCTCTGTGTATGCACATTGTATTCTGCCAGCCTTTGGCACGAAGCTGATCTTGCACATGAGAATTAGGAGGCTCAATGAGCAGCTACCACTGGGCTGGGAGCAGCATGGCTGTTTTCTGTTCCCACTCTGTCCCAGACTCTGCACTTCTAGACTGGTTGGTTTCCTCTCATCTCCGCCTTCCTTTCCCTGATGTGGGACAGCAACTTGCCTCTCATGGAGAACAATTTTTTTACTGTGTGTAGCACTTTGGTAGATGGTTATTGGGAGGAGTGTTCTCCCTGCACTGATGGAACGCTGCATCTTACCAGACTACTTCACCTGGCACTTTGCAGGCTCATCATTGTCTCCTTGGTTTCCTGAGACATGCATTTTATCTTCAGTTAATTAAAATAATAATAACCCCTAATATTTTTATACCGATTATTTCTCAGTGAGGGCAGAGAAATTAAAATCTCTTTTAGGGTAACGTATGGAAGGTGAGCCCTTGTTGTGGAGCAAGGAAAAGGTGTATGGCAGTGGCCTTAAAAGGGGTTAAAACTGAGTCTAGACCTAGAGTCCCCTCTTTGCAGCTCTGTGCACACTCTGCTTCCTCTCAGCACTGAGAGGAGGACTTGTTCCATAAAGCTTGGTTTTTTAATTTGTTGTAACAGGATCAATTTTTTGTTATTGTTGTTACTTAACTTTTGCCATTTATCACTGTTGTGTAACTCTCCTAGCATTTAAGAAATAAAGGAGAATATAATGGAGTTTCAAGCTAAGGTTGATTTTATTTCTCACTCTTTGGAGATGCTATCTAAGCTATCAGCCAGCATTAGCTAAGTTTTCCCAATAGCTGTGCAGTGTTTTTCATCTCGGAGCATCCGAAAGTGCTTGACAAAGTGCAGGTTGGATGTGATAAGTTATTCCAGTGAGTTCAGCATGGTTTCCACACAGGACATCATCATTTGACTTGGTCATGAGGCCCAGAGACAAATTTCAGCTCTCCAGAAGTGTTGTATAATGAACAGATCTGCAGCTGTAGAGGGAGTCCAAACCATCTATCAGAGATGAAGGCTGGCAGCTCCTTCACAGTCCACAATTCTGCAGGTCCAGAAAGGAAGATAACATATCCTGCTGGAATAGTTAACTGTGCAGTTTTATACATTGCTCCCAGCCCAAATTCCTCTTTTCCTTGCAGAACTAACACCTTGCAAAGTTCCTGCTGCACACTCTGCTCTTGGAGGGCTTCCACACACTGAGTAGTATCCCAGCTGGCGTGGCAGAGTTCTTCCAGGGACACTGATGGAAACAGCTTGTATTGCTGCTTGGACGGACAGTGCAGGTACAAGTATTTGAAGGCTCAAAGCAGGATATGACACTAAAAAGTGGCAAAATAGGGCATTTAGCAAACTAAGATCATTGACCAGCTTGTCTAGCTCTGGTGAAAGTGTTATCTTCTCTCTTACCTGGCTGGAAATCACACTACAGCCAGTGTCCTGCCATTTCATGCCCCTTTGCTGGGATGAATCACCCTGTGAGGACTGCTTGTGCTTTCTCAGATAACCAGAAGGGAAGAAACCCAAACAGGTTAAAAGGGTTGGGAGATGAAGACAGTGAGAAATGGATGCAGAGTAGTTTCACTGTCGGTTACGTGTTGCTGGAGCTTCTTGTTAATTTTTTCTGTTGCTGTAGACAATGGGTCTGATTTTCCAGGAAAGCAGTGGGAACAGAGAGAAGCTAATTTAGCACCCACAGGGCCTGCTTTGCAGACCACTGAAACAAAATATTTTCATTGTCTTCAACTTTACTGAAATGAAGTCCAGGTTGTCCCCATTTCCTTTCTGCCTCCCAGTCTGGGGAGAGTCTTACCAGTGGAGAGGGACTTGCAAGTCATTAACAGAACAGATTTCTGAGGGGAAGGAGAAACAATGGGGATCTGAGAGAAGTAGGTTAAAGATCCAAACAGACATTCCTAAGTAAAAAACCTCCACTGTTTCCAAGAGGTCAAGTTTTCAAGCGTGTATGTGGCCCTCTGCAGATCAGCTGCTCAGAGGACAATTGCTTTAGAGTCCAGCTGAGCTCCAAGACAGAGTTTAACAGTGTTTCTGCAGCAGGACTAGGGATGTTGATGCCATTCTGTATTAGTATCTGATTTTCACTTGAGGTTTGCTGTTGCTGGGAGACCTTGGAAGGACAGGGAACATGGCTTGTTCACTGTGATAATTCTTCCATCACTACAGGATCACACAGAGATGCATCAGGCTTTTGGTAGTAGTAACTGAACAGTCAATAGACTCAAGTTAGATGAAAAAGAGACTGAAATTGGAGAAGACACTCTTCATTCCTATGGATCTCAGAAGTTGTGGGCATCTGCTAACAGCCTTGGTTAATGTTTTCCATTACATTCTTCTGATTTCTTTTTAGCAGTCCCTGTGGAGCACCAGCATGAATGCTGTCCTGTTCTCCTTTCCCCTCTCATGCAAAGTCCCTCATTCCCACGGACCTGTAGGGCAATATCCCTCCATAACACACATTCCTCAGACACGAGGGTTTTTGGAAATGTCACTGACAATGCCCTCTGTCGTTTCCCCCGAGGTGTATTTGACTCCAGTGGCAATGAAAGCCCTGGGGAGCAGATTGCTGGTCTGCAAGTCTTCTGCCTCCCTCTAGTGTTTGATGTCTTTATTTTCCTGTAAACCATCAGGACTGTCCTACCATGACCTGACTGTGTCCACAGATCCTGCTGTGTTGCTGGAACAAGTGAAAACAGAAGTCTTCATTTCCCAGGGCTGACTGTCCAAGTGCTTACAGTCAACCCTGATTTCGTGGACATGAGCAGCAAAACTGCCCATGACTGACCCTCGAGAAGAAATAATCCTCCAAGTAAAACATGATTTTGCTCTTTCACGAATACGTTCTTGCAGGTGGATTAAAAATATCCCTGAAATCTCAGAGTGGGTCCCAAGCCACAGCTTTGGTGAGTGTCAGGGTGCCCAGAGCTTTGGTTTTCTTTCTGTCATATTTCTTTAAACAAACACTTATTTGCTAAGCTCCCAGAGTGGGATGAGCTTTGTGAATTCACTGAGACAAGCAACAGCCATGACTATAATTCAAAGGATGGCTTTCTAAAAGGCCTTGCTTATTCTCTGTGTGGTAATGAAGTGCTCTGCTATATAAATGAAAAAAAGGGTGAGCGGCTTTTACACCTCAGGCCACTATCTGCTCCCTGCAGGGGTCAGCAAGACTATTTGCTCGACCATGGAGAGCACAGCAGTAACAGCAAGAGATTTTGTGCCTTATATTTATTTTCCACTGAAGTGTTAAGGCCTGAACTGCACCAGAAGCGAGGTATTAGCCCTGATGGACCATGGTTTGCTGAGGTGGTGTGTTCTGCGTTCCTATGTCCTCTCTTTAATTGGATTAACTTGTGGTTTGACTGCAACATGAAAGTGGGTTATCTCCTCTCTTCTGTGCTTTATGGGGACACAGAGAGCTTTTTGTGAGTCATAGATCCAGTCTTATCATGTCTGTTCCAAGGTAGTCATCTGACAATTATACAACTCATTATATTTTCAGTTGTTAAAAGTAAAAGCAAAGCTGATAGAGCAAGAACAGAGCTCTTTGCGGATTTAGTCTTTGTGTGGATACCACCTGGGTCTCTGAGGAATTCAGGAGGTCATTAAGTACGAACTGAAGAGACCAAAGGGTTGGACGATAATATTTTGCTCGAGTTTCAGACTGCAAAAACTACATAAAGCTCAGTATCTCAGAAAATACAGCTTGTACGTGGTCCTGGCAAAGGCAGCCTTGCGCAGAGATTCCCGTGTGTGGTAGGACTGATGGATTCATGGCATACTTTCCATACCAAGAGTGCTCTTGGGTGCCTGCAGACCCGTAGCATGTGTCGGGACAGGACGTTGAATCCATGGTTTTACAGAAATCTTCAGTGCTTTGTGCCTTACTCTGTCAGACTTCCCACACTGAACCTCAGAAATGACTCGGCACCGGTGCCCACCACTCCAGGACATCACTCTTTTTGAAGTGTACTAAATTGGTCATTCCTGACTTAAAGCAGTGCCAAATCATTAGTTACATGAGAAGGACTAAGGCCATACCTTTATTTTGCTCTCTATCTTGTTTGATGATCATACAGGCATTCAAGCTTCGTGGTATGAATGTCAGTGGATGAGCACATCACTGGAGTTGGAGAACTCCAGTGAACGGGATTTTGTAATTGCTTCACTAGACCAGAAATGAGAGCAGGTAGCTGATGATGTTTGGGTTTCTCAATGTTGCTAAGTCTTGTTGAGTTGTGGATTAACTGTGCCTTTTGGAAGTGGTACCGCAGCATTCGTGTACTGGTGGGATCTGGGAATGGGTAATGATTAAACTTTCAGTAAATTGAAATTAATAAATAGCATTAATATTAACAGAGCTTTGGGGAGCCTCTAATGCAATTGGCTCCTTTGTTCCATGCTGGTAGAAAAATCATTCCAATGCCACAGGTAATTCAGTCACTGAGCTGTGATTTACCCCTTCACAGCAAGCAGCTGAATATTCTGAGAAGCAAATGTCCTCTCTCTTTGAAAGGGAAAAAGAGAGGATGTCATTAGCTTGGGCTTTTCTGAAGATGCGTTTTTTAATGAACAAAAGATTCCTTGAGACCTAAGCACAGTGTTCTGAAATCCACATTTTATGGCTGTCATTTTTTTGGGGATTTCTAGAAAGAAAGGTCAACTCTTCCCAAATATATCACCTGCAAACCATGGCACTCTGAAGATCTCCTCTGGGCTGTGTGCTCCAACACGTGCCTGTCCCACCTGGCAGCACCGAGCAGGGACTCTTGCTGTTCTGTGAAATTCAAGAGATGATCAGTTTAAAGCCTGCTCCGTGCCAGGCACCTCAATGGGCTCCGTGCCCACAGGCTTCCATCACAGCAGCTATTAAAAGCAATTTCTCCCGAGCCACAAATGTGTCTCTGCTCCCTTATTAGCATAAGCTGCGGAGAAGCCAACTGCACTGTGGAAAATTTCGTGATCTGCAGAGAATCCATGAGCTCATTGCTTAAAGAGAACCCATCTCCATTCTCGTGAAACACAAAGGGTCTGCAGGGGAGGGGACTCTCAATTCTGGAGATACCTGAAATACAGACTGTGAGCAACATCAGGCAGGTCTCTGCCCACCTCTCATGTGAATACACCAGAGAGAAGGTATCCTACACCTTGTATCCTACACCTTGCCAAGACTGCAGAGTTAGAATGTACAGCTTTACTAACTGAGTATGTGTATGGTAGCACACCTCCCTCTTCCTGTTGTCACACAGATAATGACACTGACACCTTTGTACAATGCCTGGGGGTCTGCACCTGGGAAGTGTTTACTAATTCCTAGAAGGAGAGAGCTGCCAGGGGACTAACAGTGTCTCCATAACCCTCTGGGAATGTTTACTGGGATACCAAGTGTTTTTCTGCAGCCAGAGACAGGGATGCTCATGCAAACAGAGCATCTCGTGTATGTTCTGCTGGGATAAATCCCTGCTGGCAGTGACAGGACCCAAAGCTGTACTGCTGCACCTGAGTAGTTTGAAGGCAAAAGGTGTTTTTTTTGGTTGGTTGAGGCTTGGAGCAAC
>VZRW01006078.1:0-53159 GCA_013398125.1 Aegotheles bennettii | reverse complement strand
TACTGGGTGAGGTAAGTAAGGGCACTAGCAGAACGGCCACCTTGGATTTCCAGCGCACAGATTTTGGCCTATTTGTTTGAAGTTTGATTGACAGAGCCCCTTGGGACTTAGTTGTGAAGGGCAAAAGAGCCCAGGAAGCCTGGACGTGCCTTAAGAAGGAATTCTTAAATATTCAGAAATGGGCCATCCCCATGTGTAGAAAGACAAGATGCCAGGGAAAAAGACTGGCCTGGTTAAAGAGAGAACTTAAGGTGGAAATTAGGAAATAAAGGAGAGTTTATTGCCTCTGGAAGGAGGGCCAGGTGTCTTTCTTGGGAGGACTATAAGCATGCTGAGAGGTCATATAGAGAGAAAATTAGAATGGCCAAAGCCCGACTGGAACTTGATTTGGCCTCTGTAGTCAAGGACAATAAGAAAAATTTCTATAAATACCTTAGTAGCAAAAGGAGGGTCAAGGGGAGCCTCCAACACTTGCTGGATGAACAGGGTAGCACAGTGTCAAGAGATGAGGAAAAGGCTTAGGTACTTAATGCCTTCTTAGCCTCAGTCTTCAATTCTGGTGACAGTTGTGTTCAGGATGTCCTGGTCCCAGAGACAGAAGTTAGGGATGGAGAGCTGAGCAAGGCCCCTGTAATTCATGAGGAAATGGTTAGTGACCTCCTATGCCAACTGGACACCCACAAGTCTATGGGCCCAGATGGAATCCACCCCAGAGTAATGAGGGAGCTGGCAAAAGAACTTGCCAAGCCGCTTTCAATCATTTACCAGCAGTCCTGGTTAACTGAAGAAGTTCCAACTGACTGGAAATTAGCAAACATAACATCCGTCTACAAGAAGGGTCAGAAGGACGATCCGGGGAACTACAGGATCACCCTGACCTCGGTACCAGGCAAGATCATGGAACAGATCATCCTGAGTGCCATCACATGGCACATACAGGACAATCAGATGATCAACATGGGTTTATGAAAGGAAGGTCTTGTTTGACCAACCTGATCTCATTCTTTGACAAAGTCACACGCTTAGTAGATGAGAAAAAGGCTGTACATGTGATCTATCTAGACTTCAGTAGAGCGTTTGACACTGTCACCCACAGCATTCTCCTAAGAAAACTGGATAACCATGGCTTGGGTGGGTCTACTCTTTGCTGGCTGAAAAACTGGCTGGAAGGACAGGCCCAGACAGTTGTGGTTAATGGAACTAAATCCAGTTGATGGCCAGTCACTAGTGGTGTTCCTCAGGGCTCGGTGTTGGGGCCAGTTCTGTTTAATATCTTTATTGATGTACCCTCAGTTTGTGTACAGTTTGTATTGATGTACACTCAGATTGAGTGTACCCTCAGTAAGTTTGCAGATGACACTGAGTTAGGTGGAAGTGCTGATCTGCTTGAGGGTAGGAAGGCTCTGCAGAGAGATCTGGACAGGCTGNAAGCTGCTCAGCAGAAAGGGACTTTGGGGTGCTGGTTGACAGCCAGCTGGATATGAGCCAACAGTGTGCCCAGTTGGCCAAGAAGGCAAATGGCATCTTAGCCTGCATCAAGAATAGTGTGGCCAGCAGGAATAAGGAAGTGATTGTCCCACTGTACTCCTCACTGGTGAGACTGCACCTTGAGTACTGTGTTCAGTTTTGGGCCCCTCACTTCAAAAAAGACATTGAGGTGCTGGAGCATGTCCAGAGAAGGTTAACAAAGCTGGTGAAGGACCTAGAAAATATGTCTTATGGTGAACGACTGAGGGAACGGTGGCTGTTCAGTCTGGAGAAGAGAAGGCTCAGAGGGGGACCTCATTGCTCTCTACAACTACCTGAAAGGAGGTTGCAGTGCGGTGGGTGTCGGTCTGTTCTGCCGTGCCCATAGAGAAAGAACAAGAGGAAACAGCCTTAAATTGCAGCAGGGGAGATTCAGAATGGACATTATGAAAATTTTTTTCACTGTAAGGGTGATTAAGTATTGGAATATGTTGCCTAGGGAGGTGGTAGAGTCATTGTCCCTGGAGGTGTCCAAGATGTGTCTGGATGTGGCGCTGGGTGATACGGGTTAGTAGTTGACCGATTTCATAAATGGCTCAAGCACTCTCCATTGTTTGTTGTTGAAATTGCACATACTTTTTACTTTAAGTGAAAACGAAAACTAACAGAGGTCCCATTATATTCACTTATTAACCAGTAATGATTGTGAGGTAATAAAACTTCCTGTCATTTTCTAAGATTGAAGGATGAATTGTCTTTATCTAAATATTTTTGCAAATTACTCTCTCCAGTTTTAAATAGGAGGAATTGGTGAATGAGGGGATAATGAAGTGTGGGGAAGAGATGTAGCCATGATTTAAACTGCTAAATTTTATTAAAAGATACTAATAAAAAGAGCTCATTTGATATCTTTGCATGCATTTTTATTTCCCTATGCAAGTTACGTCTGGGGAATGTTTTTCAAACAAGTTCTCTTTTGTTCACACAGAATTTTTGAATTTTAGGACTAGCTGTATCTAGAATAACTGGTACCAATATTTTATTAGTATTTTTCCACTCACAAAGACACATGATCTTAACATAGAAGCATATCTATCTTCCCGAATGTGTGGTCAGAGACAAATTATCTAGGCTTGGACGACTTTTCTGCTACAGGAAGTCTATTCCTGGCCACACACAATGGTGTTGTGACCTTAATTACAAAAAATAACTACAAACCAGTCTATGTTTCTTGTCTTCTTGACTAGGTCTTGTCACTTCTCATTGCACCTGGAAAAAAACTCCAGAGAAAAATAGACTTTAGCTAAATTAGTAACTGTTTTTCTTCAGAATCTGCTGGGATTGTTTCTCTCCATGATGTTGCTATATGAAAATTCTGCTGGAACATATTTCTTGGGTGGTTAGCTTGTACTGAAAAATTGTATTAAATCTCATTTCTTTAGATATGACAGTCACCCATTACTGCATATTAAAAAGATGCAACATAACTTTGATATCAACATCTTATATTTTCACATTTATACAGGGAGCAAAAATGAGTCTGATGATAGTATCTATTCAGTTGTCAGTAGGAGTAGGCAGGTACGAATTTCATTCCTCGTTTTCAGTAGACTAGGTTGGCTAATCTCACAACCTATCTCCAAGACATGTATACTTACATGATCACTATTAACAGCAGCTACAAAATGAAGAATGCTCCAGGGATTAGACTAAAAACTGCGTGGGGTAAACCTGGATAATATAAACCTGCACAGACTATTTCAATTGTCTGTTGCTACAAAGCATACTTTAATCCAGGAGATTTGGTATATGTTTGGAGATATTAATTAAATCCCGTTTACCATGAAGTCATGAAACCCTAATAACATACATTTGACTTCCTAAATATACATCCACAGATTTTTTGAAATAAGCCTACTCTTTTCCATGAGAATATTTATTCACACAAATATACTCAAATGCATAAAGTATCCTGAAAGCTTAAATAACTTTTCTAAGATCTGGATGGAGAATTAGCCAGTCAGTCATTAATGATTGTCAGCTATAAACGGAAAATCACAGGGCTGAACTTTTCAGAAACAGGCATGTATATCTATAAAGAAAGATAACAAATGTATCTAAGGTGTAAAATACCAGCACTTCAAACAGCATTGGGAATGCTCATGCTAAATATTATGGCTTCAGAGAAAACTTTGAAAACAGGAAATGTAAAACAAGTTCCAGTTTTGGTAAGAGGCATATATTATCCTACTGTTCTCAAGCCAAACTTTTATTGGAAATGTACAGGATTTCTGCATGTGTTGTAATTAACTGTCTTGATACAAAAAGTATTTGATTGTAGAGAGGTTTCTTTCTCCTGGGAGTCTTTAACTCCTCTTTGGAATGGCAAGCACACTGCTTCTCAACAAGGTGACTAATAATGGTGCAATCTAGCCTTAAAGAGTTCATCAATCCGTTTCAGCTGACCTTTCTATAACTCTGCTGCCTCTAATAATTAAATATGTGCAAACTTAAGGAACTTTATGGAGTACATGCATCTGTGTAAAGATTAAAAAAATAATAAAGTAGAAATGAAGGCTAATTTCAGAAACTGATTTAAAGCAGCTTGATCTTTATTTAAAGGGAAAATTGTCACATTTAAGCCATTATATATTTGTCTATTTAATATCAAATAGAATTGAAAGTCCAAAGATGTCTTTGCAGTTCAGTTGATAAAATACCTCCTGACCCTGGAAAACTATTGTAATATAGCTGCTTGACTCTATATTCAGATTTCAGGCAATATGAGAATTGTAGTCGTGTGTATACTTCTCGAGCATGTGTGTGTGTGCATGCGTGTGTTTCAAAGGTAAAATTATTACAGTTCTCCTGGAGATTCAGGAAAATTCAGACTGATGTTGCCTGGCATGCTACCTACATTGCCAAATATCAATAAAGCATCCCTTTAGTGAAAGGTGAATACTGGACTATCTACTTCATCTGCATGAAATTAACTGGACTAGTACAAGTTTGATTGATATGATTATGTCAGGAAGGTTTACCACAGCTAAGAAAAAGCTATGGTGTTTTTTATTTTTAATTAATTTTTTATTTATGTTAGTGAGCCTTTTATGCTTAAATGAAGACAGCATGCATTAAATATTTGCACTATACTTCAAATCTGCCTCAGCTGGTACTAGTGACTCAGCTTGGCTCTCAGTATGACACTATACACGTAAGTATTGTCAAGGGAGTTTGAATCCTTCTGTAGTAATTTCTTTATTTTCTTCTGAAATTATAGTCACTGTCTAACTGATATAAGGAGGAAATTTTCTCACCTTTTGAATGCATTTTTACATTTCTTCTTCCAATTCAAACTGTACTTTATGGATAAAACTGGAAAACGTGTAACACTGGGAGTGAGCAAGGAACTATAATTTATGACTCACCAGCTTAATCTCTTGTATTCAAAAGCTTCTCAGTACGATGATCTGTGAAGCATGCCATGCCTCCAAGACAGAATTCACATAACAGGCAAGACAACAATAAATTGCTATAGTAAAATTAACTGTGCTTGAGTAGGAAAACAAAGTCATCATACACTCTCTCTGCAAAGAAGAGCAATATGCTTACTCCCTTTGGTGCTACAGGTATGAGGGCTATATAATATGAAAGAACATTTTTGAACTGAAAGAATGACCTGAAAGATTAGTCTTGGAGAGTCTTTGATGGTTGCTGTTAAACTTTCTCAGAAAGTACCTCTTTGCAGCTAGCATTACTGTTTTTTAGCATCAGTTATCATATGTTTTAGATGTGGATGCATAAACAAGTTACTGCAGAGCAATCTGGCATGTGTAGATCATGTTCTCCACAGTCCCTATGCACAATCTTACCTGTATTATATAATACTTTGTACTAGAAAATAGTAAATGCAATTAAATACTCATCTTTCATTGTATGAAGTGCCTCTTTTTGCCAGCTATGCTATTTCACAGATTCTGTGGGATATTTCAGTGTTACCATACAACAGATGACAGGTTCCTTTTAAATTCTGTCTACCTCATTGATAGGCTGATTCTGACAGCAGACATTCTGTGCTTTCTAGGAATACCACATTTTCTTTATGCACCATATCAGGCTTGCTGCCAAAGACTTAAACTTAAACCTCAAAAACAACATTATAATAACGAGAATATTTTATACCACATTGCACTCAAGCTCAGCAATCACCTTATTCTCTTTAATGGCAATTGCTAGTAACAAGGCTGAGACAGTGTGGGGTGAGCTCATATTAGGAGAACATTAACATTGTTTGTTGCAAAAAGATACAGTTCAGTCAAGTGTCAAGTTCTAGAGAAATCCTGCAAAATGTAACATCTCTGCTTCTCTCTACACCACAGTGACCTAATTGCAAACCAGAATTTCTCACATAACGAGTAGCTCCAAGAGTAGGTGAACCTAAGAAGTGTCCTTTTCTATGGCTTTCATTTATAGCATCTTTCTCCCATATAGATTCTCTGGTATCTTACAATAACATTATTTAGCAGAACTTTCCCATCAGTGAAAGAAGTGTCTCTTCTTTTACACAGCTGTCTACTTTCACTAAATTTTTAGAGACTCAATTTCTTTGTGAAGTCTCTATCAAATGTCAGTAAGATATGAAGCTGTTAGTGAATGACAGACAGGCAGAAGGACAGCGCAACTGAACAAGGTGCATTTTATGGAAAGACTGTTAAAAATAACCACAAATCTCTCAAAAATACTAATGAAAGGACACAAGCATAACCTAACAAAAAACATTGACAGAGTGGCAGAGCATCAGATAGAAAAATTGCAGATCTCCTGTCCTTACCTCTGACCAAAGCTGAATTTGGCTTCCAGCAAGCCTGAGGAGCTCTTCAGAAATATCTACCCACTGCTTACATTACAAGAGTGACTGTAGCAGCTGTAGTTCTCCTCACCACCCCAGCTGCCCAATGCACCAACCACAGCCATGTTGCTGTGTCTCAAAATGATGTGGGTTACAGAGGGCTCTTCAGCTGACAGTGTGGTTACCAAGAATGACCACAGGAGTGGATGATGCTGTGGTCAAGAACCAACGCCTCTTTCCAACGTAGCAGCAATGTGAGCAGTTTAATGTAGTTACCACGGGAAAGATCACAGCAAGAGTCCTTTGGAGACCACAAGTCAGTCTGCCCTTCATGAAATGGTATTCCTGCTTTTCCTTGAAAGATGAGGCAACTGCTTTATGAGTATGCTGGAGATACCATCTTTATGCTATGTTCTTACTTTTTAATATGCTCCTGCCCCTGCCTCTGCCCCAAAAGCGCTTTATTCTCTCTTGCTCCTAGATCCAAAGCATTTTTTTTTCAAAATCTGTTTATTGTCTAGCTCTCTTGGCATTGTTCATATTACAGGGCTGGTAAAGAGTATGCACAGTACTCTCTGCAACTTCACCACCCTTACAGCCCAGACCGAAGGGTCCCTTTGTACAGTCCCCTGTTAGTGACTCCCTTGGTGTCAATATCTGCCACCTCTTCCCCAGCGGACCAGCAGCACATAGCTTGTAGCTTAGCATGCAGACAGGGTTTCACTAAGCACTTGCAAAAGGTCGCAGACTGTAGAGCACATTACAGCATATCCATCCTGCTTTGACTTCGGTGTTGCTGTTTCAAATCTAATGTCAGAGTCAGTGTAATGTTTCTCTATGGCTGATACTCTCAAGCACTGAACTTTTCCTGCTTTGGAGAAGATAAGCCACTGTGAGGCAATCTATAGTATTTATGAATCTCTTCCCACCTCAGCAATTATAGATGTCTGGATTTTTGTATGTAATTCTGGAAATATACACAGTGAGAGGGTCAGGTCTTTTTTTAAGCTTCTTTCAATAATGAGTTCTGTTGAAGTGGTTTATGTACCTTAATCTCTTCTGTTAAAAATGACCACATGCTGTACATTTAAGATACTGTGGCTTGCAAAGAAATACATGTCAAAGAATATAATTGTGTCTTTATTTCTTTAAATTTGCTCTATTTATCAAACAGGTAATGTTACAATTATAAGATGAGTAAGCCTGATAAATAACTTCAGAACACAAGTTGTAGCATGTGCCAAATCTTCACATGTGGCAAAACTTTAAACAAACACTTAGCAGGATAACTCACAAAGGAGTGAAGTGTCTTGGTCACACATTTTTTCCTTACACAAACTGTTAAAGTTCTGGGGTTTGTTTTATTTTGTTTCACAAAGGCACGTCATTTTGCTAATGGATTTAACACCACCATTTGGTCCAATTTCCTCATGTCTGCTTCAATCAACACACAAACCACTACACAGGAGGAAAAGCATAGAGATTCATCTCCTTCATTTCAGGGCCCTCAAGGAGGCAATCTGTTATTTCTTTTCCTTTGAAAAACTGTATTTAGTGATGGGTGAAGAGATTGAGACCTTCCCTGGAGCAGAGCTGAGTCCAGAACCATTGAGATAAATCTAGTTTCCCAAAAAAATGCATTAACTTTTCCTATTTTTTTAGATTTCATCACAGATTTCTCTTTATTGTCATTTGCTTTTTTGCTTCTTTGAACTTTCTTTACCTCCTTTCCTTAAATTATAAATTCAATTTTCATTCTCACGGTCTTTTGTTTATCTCCATTTGGCTTAATTGAGACCTTGTTTTGGGAACTGCTCTTTTGAATGCAAGATGTATATTGTTTTTCATTTGCTAGTTTTCTCTTTTTGTAGAATCCTCCTTGAGGAGCAGGTAAGTGAGCAGTGTAATGCTCCATATAACAAAACTGACTAAAACTAAGTAATCAAAGTTGATTACTTTGCAAGCCTCACCTTTTTATTATACATTGTTTCTGTCATGATCAGCTTAAAGCTTTATCTCTACAAAAGGTGCTAGCAAGCCAGAGAAGTCTAATGGTCCATTTAGTCTTTTAAATTTAATATGCAAAACTTAAAAGATATTTTCACCTGTTTTAGTGGAGCACTACTTTATTATACACTATGGAAAAAAAAAATCAACAATGAACAACCAAACAAAACTCCATTGCAAAGAGATTGAAGGAAATAATTATTGAGTGAGATCAACTAATAACTAAAGCTGTGACAACATATTTTATTGTCAGAAAATGGTGATTCCTCAAAGACACCTTTCTTTGCAGGAAATGCCATGACTGTTATGAAAGGTATGGGTTTTTTGCTCTGAAGTTAACAGAAAAACATAATCCAGTCCAGATTAGACAGTTTAGTCAATAGCTGGAAGTAGATGTCTTTTTTGAAATCTTTGTTTGACTCAGAAAGGGCTTAATCTCAGTTCCCCATACCAGAAATGAATTTTTAATGTTCGCAAGGAAAGGATCCCTTTTTTATCTCTCTTGAGATAAGGGGAGAAATTTGAACCGCAATCACATAATGACGGATTCTCTTGTCATTATTCTGGAATATATCAATATTTCTTTCTGTTTCTAGAAGATTTTTTTCAGAGTGGAAATCTGATTTCCTGCAAAATTGTATAGTGTAAGTCACTATTCTCTTCTTTTAAGACATTTCCCATGGGTCTTCTACAATTAGGAGAGGTGTGTTAAATTTTTACTCTCTCCTGCTCTGCTCCATTAACACTGAAGGCTACAAGCACCTACATGGCCTACACTATTCATTACTTTTATATAGTTTGTACTACTCAAAAGAGGTTTTTACGTGGTTTTCTTGAGAGATTCTTTCACCCTTTGGACTTTAATTTTCTATTTAATTTGAATTTTACTGGCTGTAATATTTCTGGAATACATCTTCCAGATCCTGTGAGTAATTGCAGAAACCAAGTAGTGACAGTAACAATGTTTTTGTATGTATTCATCCACAGAACAGAAACAAGACCATATCACTTCTCTGGCCAATTTCAGTTTAGTAAAGTATGCATACTGACACTGAAAACAAGAAATATTACAATAAAAATATATTATTTTTAGTTATCAGAATACTTGAAAATGACTGACTAGGAGGAAATTGTCACCTTTTCATAAATAAGAGTGAAAGATGCTAAAATAATTTACTATTATTTGAACATGTTTCACTGAATGCTTATTTAATATGATAAAACCAATTAATGTTTTTATGATTTATTATTTTAGATTCAATTTTATATTATATATATGGATATCTTTTATGCCAAAGCCCCCCACTATTTTAAACAAAGAGGAAAAGAGCTCAACATTGTATTATTTTTTTTAATATGAAACTATTTCAGAAAGCTATTTTGATTTATGAGCACTGAATAGATGCAAATTTCATATAAAAAGTTTTTTTCAAAGGAATATTCATTGTTTGGTTATATGAGATCACTGAGATCATATTAATCAAAGGAATATACAAGAGAAAGGCACCTGATTTTGTAATCTTTAATTAACTGTCAGTATTTGAAAGAACTTCAATAGTAGTATGGAAAATATAACTGATTGTAATCATGCATTTGCAAGAATAGTATAAGGATGGTATTTTAGTAGTATAGTCCAATGCAAGCGAGTCTTGCTTTGACCACTGAGTTTGAGGGGAAAAAAAATCCTCTCGTGTAGAATCCACTGAAGCTGCCTTTGGACAGTTACAAAAGGAACCCATTTTGCTTACTTAAAACTGTGAGAAGTAAGTGGTGTTTATATACAACGTGATTTGTCCCAAGCAGTGTCCTACCAGAGCAGGTCTAGGAAATGCAGCCTTCCATGAACACTCAGTAGCTGAGCTACAATTCTTTCACATCCTCCTGATGAACATGGAAATTATCTGTGTCACTTTTAATTGATACTCCTACTCTGTAACTTCTCTTAGTTTTTTAGGTTGTTATGTATCAATGAAAGTAATAGTGGGAACTATTCACTACCTTTTAAAAATGCATAAGTGTTATCTATTGGAAAGAAGATCTGAAAGGAACAGGCAATGTGTTGCTTACATATAATTTCTAAGTCAAGACAGTCTTTGGTGGGCAACATTACTAATTTGAGGCTGTTGCATGGTCTGTTTAAGCTGATTGATGGCCCCTTTTCTGTTCAGTCTATATGGTGTGGACATCACAAAGGTACTCTGGCATCCTCAGGAAAGGTCAAGAGTTTAACAAATTGTAGTGCAATACTACTTTGTCACTGGTGGAGGTGACAAGGCCTGGATTTATGAAGACAGCTAAAGGACATTAGTCTCCTATGCTGCAGTCCAATTATGATGTGTACAGTCTCAATCATGTGACAGCAACAGTACATTTGGTATAAACACCCCATCTATGTTTAGCCATTTACCTAATGGAGTCTAATTAATATTTGTAATGCTTTCTCTTGAATTAGATTGCAGATGCAAGACAGTCTTCTTTCCACAAAATGTTTAAAGGCATTTAGATTTTTTTTTCTAGTAAAAGGGAGGGAAGAGTTCATATTATTTGTCCCATGAGAAAAAGCTCTAGCAAGCAATGTTAGAAAGTGAAGAAATAATACTGACCATGAATACACTTAGGCTAAAACCAGTATATTTCTAACTTCCGCTGTAGCAAGGTTCTGAACAGTTTTCTGTTAGAAAAATGATAAAAAAAAAAAACTATTTTCAGTATAGACCTTGATTCCTGTGAGAACTTGCAAGTGTCCTGAATGTGTTATCCTATGTGTGATCTAACTATGTGTATCCTTTGAGAGGGAGATTACCAACCAGGAATCAAAATTGGCAACTAGAATTACGTTTTACTCCTAGAGTGACTGTTGTTTTCTCCTTTCCTTAATCACAGGCATTACTTTACAACAGCTTGGGCGATCTTTATCTACCTTTAATCAGAGTGAGTTACTTCATCATTCATAAATTTATGTCAAAATTTATGAAAACAGATTTCAACTTCTGCTTGGTCCATGAATGATTTAAATATTGCTGTAGGTGACTCTTTGAACAGAGGATGGTGTCACCCCAGTAATATGTTTTTGCTCCATGACTAGATGACCCCCAAACAAGAAAATTTTATTTTATGTAGCAAATATTTCTGAAATTAACATTTCTGTAAATATTTTTCACATGAAAGTGAATAAAGCTTTTCAAGTAGATGAAAGTTTTCTTCAAGAAGCTGCTTGTGAAATGTTTTTATTTAATACTTACTAAAATCTAGACTTCAGCTACTGTCAGATGATAGTTTTTTGTGTAGTTGTTGATTAATCTCTTGTAATATACTTCAGACTTTTTTCTTCTTAATATTTTGTTGTTGTTGTTGTTGTTGTCTTTCCTTTGCAATGAAATGTAAGGATTGAAATAGTTTTCATATTATACCAAATCTTTCTTTTAATTAGACTTGTAATCCATTTGGGCACAAAATCTGAAGCAAGAAAAACATGAGAGTAAAAAATATTTAAATATCAATGTCTCTGTGAGCCAAGGCAATGTAGTCTCTTTCAACAGGTGAGTATCTCCCATATGATTAAGTGGGTGAGAAATTAGATTAGAAATGTAGTGGGAGCAATATCTGCATATTCATGTTTTACTGACAGGTAGTGAACCCTTCAGGAGAAGGTCTCCACTTCCCTGCTGCTCAGTCTTGTCTTTAACAGAGTAGATCACTATCTTAAATTGCCTCTTCCTCTTCTTGTAGATAGGTCAAATGCCACTGGACATTGCTTTAGTCAGAGAAGTTGGTAAAAAGAAAATTATTTATGTCATTGAGAATGGGTGATATCCTTTTTTCTTGAAGGAAAATTTTTAATGAGCTTTCAAACAGATACATATTCCATCTAGCAGTTTAACATTTTTAGAAGGTGCAGTTGTCTATTGTCTTTATTTTTAACTTGTATCTATGTATCATTGCTTGCCCTCTGTTGATCTAATCCTGTCTTTTTGCTTCAAATATTTTACAGAATTTTGCTTCAAATATTTTACAGAATTTAAATCATAACAAGCACATTAAAAAGTAAGATTTGAAGTCTTGAAAGAAATATTTCATCCTGCAACCTTGCATTTTTGGACATGTAGTTTCTATCTCTGAAATTCATCACCCATAAGGACAAAAGGAAATTAAAGGCTGGTCTTGCTCCAGATAGGTGATTTGGAATTGTTCTACAACAAAAAACTGCCACTCTTGAATTTACAGTTGGAATGCAGAACCTTCCTCAGAAAATTAAAGGCCAGATTTTAGCACATGTTTTCATAGGTAGAACCCACGGATTTCAGTGACTGGTTTTCTATTCATTAGTCTTTCCATAGGAGGACAAAAGCTGGCCTTGTTGTGATAGCTACTGGTAGGAAGGCCCATAGTCTGGCTGGATGTACTAACATGGCAGCATATGGGGTGCAGAGATTCCTGCTAGCAGCAGATGGGAGAGGTTAGCGTCTGTCTCCCAGGAGTTTAATTGTTATCTGACTTGGTTTCCTGGTAAGGAATTCCTTTAAAATTTGGTCACTTATTTTATAACTATTCAGGAACATAAACCCATCTAATTTGGCACCCATAATGAGTAAGTAAGTAAGTAAAATATATGTCTGAGGAACAGGAAGGCCCAAGAGCTTAACACTAGTGTATACAAAATAATTATATTACTAAATACTAAAATACTTTTACTTCAGATTCCTTTGAAACCAAATTGGTAGGAAATATAAGGCTGATGTCGGGTAGTGGAGCTTGGTAGAAATAGAGCTGCAGGTCTCTGTGTTCAAAATCAACAGCTGTCTAGACCTCCACATCCAGAGCTGCAAGGAGTACTATTTGTACACGGGCAGGAAATACCACCTGAGTTGCAAAAGATGTTATGACTAGAGACTGAATTTCTGTTTTAAGCTTAGAGAAAAGTCTTTCTAAAATCTGGAAGAACAGCATATAGAAAACTTGCCTTGTAATTTTCCATGTTCTTCATGAGTGAGAGGTCTTCAGGCTTCCTAAATAAAATTCTTTCTTTCTAACTTTAGATATCTAAAATTTAGGTATGTAGTCTAAATAAATAAGTTATTGTTCTCTGTACTAAACACTGATCAAAGTTTTGTACTCAAGGGAAATTAATCTGATTTTAAAAAATAAAAGTAATAAGTAACTGAGATGAGCTGCTCTTTGATGATTTTTTTCTGTTTCTATTCGCTATCTAGGGTACCTAGAGTTCTAGAATAGAAAGGTAAGCAAACTTGTATATAGCCAAAGCTAAGTGAGATAAATAACAGTACAAGGCTGTACAGCTCATATCTTTTGACTGAAACTTAATTTCATCTTCCTCCCCCTCCAAAAAATCTCCTTTAAGTTAGTTGTATTATTGTGGAGATATAAATATGGTTTGCAAAGAAAATATAGATACATTATGAAAAATAACAAAAGAAGAGTAAGGGTGTATATACTCACAGAAAAAAAAATTTTTAACTGCACAGTCAGTCTTCTGGAGGGAGTTGTATACATGGGCCTGTCTAGGTAATTTAATGTAAGACCCCTATCTTCTTCACATCTCAGCCTCAAGCAAAATGTGAAAGATAAATAGTCCAGATCAAGTGGTGCTCTAACTCTCCATAACAAGCTGTGTGCAATTTAAATCCTTGTTTCCTTCAGTAATTATATCAATAAGGATAAAAATCAGATCTTGGACTGAAATACATGTTACCAAGTTGGTAATCTGCCATCCTTCACATTCCCCTGTAAAAAATAAAGTTGTGAGTCAGCTATTCAGAAAAAGAAGATATCATCCCAGAATAACTATCTGGAGATGGACCAACTATTATCTCATCAGAAATTAATGTGACTATATTTAAAATTAAAAGCCAGAAACAACAACAGACAGAAGGAATGCAGTCAGCAGCAAAAAAGCATTGCTGTTTAACTGTAATTTTGATCCTGCACCTCTCCCCAGGGTCCTCTTCCATCTTACAGTACATCAACCAGTTGGCTCACAGACTGCTCTGCACACAGTGGAGATAAGCTGCACATGCTGCTATGAGTATTTGGCACACAGTGAGTCACATTGCATAGCTGCTTATATAGCTCAAAGTTAGACTAAGAACTTTGTCTCTCTTCCCCACTGTTTTGGGTTTCCCTTGCCATTAGGATGCCCCCCAAACACCTTTCATGTCGCTTAATGCCAGAAGCTCTCCTGAATGTAGAGAACTGAAAGTAGTTTTCTTTGAGTAATTTTCTAAATTATTATAAAAGGAACAGTAACATTATTATTTAGTCCTTGCAAATTTGAGTCATACTATATAAAAGGCAAAATATAATAGTTCCATTGTTTTTTAGGGCAAACAAGATTTTCTGGAAAGTGGTAATTACTTTTATTAGACCAACTTATAAGTGAAGGAAAAACTGATTTTTGTCCCTACAGATCTCACTTTCCTCAAAGAACACTATGAAAAAATGGATAATAATTAAAAGACTCGAAGATGCATGGTTTCACCTGTCTTTTCCAGAATTCAAGCCTTGTACATACTAAATTGTAATGTAGTAGTTGGAACACACATGTATCTAAACCCAAGAAATTTTAGATTGCTGCACTGTACAAGCTGGCATAGCCAACTCAAAACCCTTTAACATAAATGTGTATTTAATTAACATAGGAAAGAGTGTTGTCAGACTTCTTACTACCCTCGCTACAAACCAACACCAAAATTAGAACCATACAAGGATCTTAAAAGGAAATTACCCGTTGTAGTCAGTATGCAACAAGGCTTTTGTCTCTTTGTTCTTTTTTTTTCCAGGGATTACTTTAAATATGCAATTTTCTCTAATGTGTGGTTCTATACATTTGGCATAGATCTCAGCTTGGTTATGATGAATTTTCCTGGCAGACAAATATTTGGTTGGATCAGATCATGCAAATAAGGTCTTTTGGACTGAGGTTTCCAAGGAATTGTACCAGTATGTGTGCACTGAACCCAAGTTGAGAGAATGTTTCATTTCAACAGTTGAGTGGAAACTGATAGTTTCTGTTGTTTTCAGAGCATTAGAGACATAAGAAAAGGGTCTTTTAATTTTTTTTATTTTGCTTTAAAGGAGCTCAAGAGACATCACAACACTTTTTCCAGAGAGAAAATTGAGAGGAAAAATGCAAGTACGGTTTTAGCTTACATAATCTTCAACAGGATTAAATAAAATGCTAATGGTGCAGGTTTTACCCTGGATTCTTCCAGCACTAAGCTTTTTTGACTTCACATGGCAAAACCATTCACAGTGAAAAAAATGGTGAAGATAAAAACCAATGTTTTCTTAAAGCATACACCATGGTAGCAGGAATAACTACATTGCCAGTTTAGGCCTCTGAAAGAAAGTATGTTGGTAAATAGAAAGAGATGGAGACTAAAGGTTTTGGAAGAAGATTAGCATGTGACGTTGATCAGCATCATGATAAGAGGAAAGTTATGAGCTGCCTTGAATTCAGTATGAACCTGTTAGCCTTCCTGGTTGTTCACGCTCACTTGTAGAGAAGTTTAACAGAGTAAATGTATAAACCTCCCTCTAACATGACCAACTAGGTGAACTAAATTCAATGAATAAATTAAGTCAACTGATTTAGCCTCTTTTTTAATTTACTTTGCAGCATGATAAAAACATCAATATTTATAAAAATACTTGTTTCTTTGAACTGATGGTGGCTGCAAGGCTTTTTAGTGGTTGCACTGAAAAAAAAAATAGAATGCTGGAATTTTGGATTAAACTTGGTTTTCATGTGCATACATATAATGCAAGTTTCAAAAGCGTATGTTACTAAAGAAGAACAAAATAGGTTATTCAGTAACAAAGTACTACTAAATAAGAAACTTTTCAGCTTTTATGGCCGTTGTCTTATAAATACTTAAAAATTTTCTCCTGCATGCTCCTTTTCTCACTCAGAGTAGCTACATGCCAATATAGGTGAGATTGTAAAATAGCCAGTCACATGTTCATTGCATACCATGGCATAGGTGCAGGAATGCACAAGAACTCTATAATATGTTCAAATCCCAGTTAAAAAAAACAAACCACAAACACAACAAAAAACAAAACCAACCAAATATCAAAATATACCAAATATCAAAAAATACTTTTTGATATTTCTTATATTTTCTAACTAATTTATTTTGTAACTAGTTGTATGCTGAAGGATAGTCTTGCTGAATATCCTCAAATTTACAGAGATATACAGGTATAATGGAAAACATTGCATCAAATATACAAATGTATAGGTGTATGGTGTTTGCATGGCAAGGTTTTTGTAGTGGAAGGGCTACAGGAGTGACTTCTGTGAGTAGATGCTAGAAGCTTCCCCCATGTACAATAAAGCCAGGGCCAGCCAGCTCCAAGACAAACTGACTGCTGGCCGAGGCTGAGTCCATCAGCAATGGTAGTAGTGCCTCCAGGACAATGTATTTAAGAAGGGGAAAAAAATCTCAAGTGAGAATATGTGAGAGAAATGAATTCGCAGATAACAAGGTAAGTGAAGAAGGAAGAGGAGGAGGTGCTCCAGGAGGTGGAGCAAAGGTTCCCCTGAAGCCTGTGGTGAAGACCATGGTGAGTCAGGCTGTCCCCCTGCAGCCCATGGAGGTTAAAGGTGGAGCAGATATTCACCTGCACACCATGGAGGACCCCACACTGCAGTAGGTGGATGTCTGAAACAGGCTGTGACCCTGTGGGAAGCCCACACTGGAGCAGGCTCCTGGCATGACCTGTGGACGTGTAGAGAGAAATCCTGGAATAGGTTTGCTAGAAGGACTTGTGGCCCCGTGAAAGGGACCCATGCTGGAGTAGTTTGTAAAGAACTGCAGACCTTGGGAAGGACCCACTTTGGAGGAGTTTGTGAAGGACTGTCTCCCATGGAAGGGACCCCACACTGGGGCAGGGGAAGAGTGTGAGAAGTTCTCCCACTGAGAAGGAAGGAGCAAGAAACACAATGCGTGATGAACTGACCACAACCTTCATTCGCCATCCCCCTGCCCACTGGAGACAAGGAGGTAGAGAAATCAAGACTGAAGTGTCTGGGAAGAAGGGGGTGAACATGTTTTAAGATTTAGTTTTATTTCTTATTATCCTACTCTGATTTGTTTGGTAGTAAATTAAACTAATTTCCCCAGGTCGAATGTGTTTTGCCTATGACAGCAATTCGTGAGTGATCTCTCCCTGTCCTCCCTGTCCTTATCTCAACCCATGGGCTTTTTGTTCTATTTTCTCTCCATTGTCCAGCTGAGGAGAGGAGTGATAGAGCTGCTTTGATGGGCAGCTGGCATCTAGCCAGAGTAAACCCATCACAAAAAGGAATATAGGTAGTAACTATTTCACTGCATACAATGTTACCCTAGATCTAGCAAAGAAGAAATAGTTGCAGACAAACCAAAAAAAAAAAGTTATAATATAAAAAACTATTAAATTTTGTATTTTCTATTTGCAAATGAAAATCAACTAATCTACTGCTATTTGCTTTGAAGTATTTGTTCATACAGCTTTCTATATAAAGTACCTTTTTGTTTATTGTACAGGGTGTTGTCCAGACACAGACTTTATATTTTCTGTTTTCAGAATGATTCTTTACCTCCTGAAGCTATGACCCATATTCTGGAAATTTTATCATAAGGGTAACACTTCTAGCAGTACAAGTAACATTATCCTGTTGGGCTGCTCTAGGGGTTGAACCTGCCGTGATACTGAGGCAAGGTACCACTGACGCAGGGGAAACTGTGACCTACAGCAATACTAAAGCTTCTACTTAATTGAAGTCAGCTCACACCCTTGATACTTTTAGACAAAGCAATTCCAACTTAATGAGGAATTTGAGTTGAATTAATCAAAGGGATAAGAGCAAGTTAATTTTATTTCAAAAAGTAATGATAATTGCTGAATTTTTACATAGACAAATAGGGACAAAAAGAGGTACCTGTATATTTGGACAACACCATTTCTCGTGTGTGTATGTGTTCTACAATATTATTTCCAAAGAAATAATTGGGAAATCATAACAATAATTTTAGACCAATTTTCCACTGATTTTACCTTCTTCAATAGATTTATAATGGTCCATTTGAAGGAAAAATTTGATTCTTTTTCACAAGCATTAAAAATGTCTTTCACTGGTGTTAGGTGACTGAGAAATGGAGGTTAGGAAAATCAAAATGGAAGTATGACACTTATGCATAGTAGCATGTTTGTGGCATAATAGACAATTCTGAAAATGCAGGCTTCAGCAGCCTCCCTTACAGATGTTGTTGTTGTGGTGATGTCAGCAGATGATGCATCCTTGGGTAGCTGTGGGTCAGTGAGGGTCTCCAGAGATGATCTTAGAAGGGTAATTCAGTTTTATCCATGATGTTAGGCTCCACGGCAATGTTATCTGAGGAGAAAATATTCCCCATGTAAATTCAGCAAATTCAAAAGAGTCTGCTGATGATGAAGTTCAAGATGAAAATTTTGTCTGTTTTTCTGGAGTTCACAAACTCAGTAGAGCGTAACGGCTACATGGCCTCATCTGTGGTCTGGCTGCACCTGCAAGCCTGTACGCCATTACAGTAAGAATAGATGGGAAATACAAGGATCATTGCTTAAAAGGTCATGAGACCAACTTAAAATCACCGAACTTTTAACTCATGGTAGTACAGACATTTTGTCTGGCTACTAATTTATTTTCCCTATATGAACTAGAAAAATTGATGAGTGGTTGTTTGGGAAGTTTTCTTCACTAATTGTTTAAGAAAATCTCCAGACTCTCACAAATGTGAAACTTCTTTAGGTCACCAAAAATTTAAATAAATAACTGATTTAGACTCCTAGTCCTAGTGAATGAGAAGCTCTACAGGCAATTTGACAAAATTAACTGTTTAAATTCTCATAACAGGTAGATAACTTTGACATAACTTTGTATGCTACATTTGCAACACTTAGCTCAAAAAAGCCCCACTGGAGAACACGTCTACAAGCTACAAGCTCCTGATAAGATCCTTTTGTTTACTAGAAGTCCAACTATATCATCTTATTTTAAAACAGATCTTTATAGTGCATAAATGAACAACAAATACATGTCAGTGTTTTTCAGACAAATTCTATCTAGTTTCTAGTGCTATAAAATAATTCTATAAATTCTGTACACAAAGGATATATTAAGCTATATATAAATAGGGTACAGAAGCAGCTGGTGTTGAAAGGCAAAGCAGGAGACAAAAAAACTTGAAAGCCGTGCTAACGCTGTGCTAAAATTGTGCTCTTTTAGGGAACAACTAGATTTCACTATACTCTATGAAACATTTTCCTCTTGCAAAATGTTTTTGTGACCCAAATGAAACTGTTATTAATAGAAACTCCTCTTTGTCAAAAAGCTTCATTTAAAAAATAAAAATTACTCCATAAGATCAAAAAAGCACAATGGAATCACAGACATCTGAAATATTCTCAGAATAGGATGTTTCCACTTTTCTTTGCAAAATTACTTTTTATTTCTATTTTATTTTAGTTATTACAGACCAGAATAGAGATAAAAATAAGAAGCTATAAATTTGGCACATCAGACAATCCTTAAAGACCAGAAGATGAATTAAATAAAGGAAAAAACAACATATAGAATAGAAGCCAGGAAATATATCCTTAGTAAATACAAAATAGCAAAGTATTACAAAGTTTAAGAGCACATTAATTCACAGCTAATTATACATGTAAAAGGCTAATTTTAGGAAGAGGTTTAAACAGGTTTAAAAATACAGTAATGAAAAGTTCTTTGGTGTTTTGGTTTAGACTTCATAAAAATCATTCTGATCAAATGCTTAACAAAGACAGTCAATCAAATGGTAGAAACACAAGACACAGTAGGAAATTAGAGGAGTAAATAAAACACAAACAGCCTAGATGCATGAAACTATGATTACGATTTAAAAAAGGTCATTGTCATCGGTGAATTCCACAGAGGCCTTTCCTGAGAGTGATATTATGCAATATCCTTATTGATAGAGCAAATTGTATCTAAAATTTACATTGTAAGATTCAGGAACTGAAATCCAAAAAGCAATAAAATGATAAATCGCTCTAAAACACAGAAGACAAATTCAGTGGAGATGATTACAAAGGGTCTACATTGAAGAAGAATCAAATGTCCTTATAAAAAAGGATATCTGAAAAATGGAATACACTAATGGGAAATATTTGGCATTAGCAAAAAATAAATGGGAGTTTGAGAAAAATGTGTTTATGCAATACTGCTTTTGTAAAATTAAATAAACCACAAATGTTCTTTTGTAACAGAGGAGTGAAAATGTAGTAAGTCAGCCATCGACCACATATAATTATCTTTCTCTACTCAGACCAAGCAAGCCTCTATTATAATACTGTTTCCAGTATTTGGCTCTTCACCTGAAGCAAAAATAAAGAGGAAAATAAAATAAATACATAAAAAGAGAGCAGTTTAAGAATTTAGATAACATGACTTCTTAGGAAAAATAAAAAATTAAAAATGGGCAGCTATGTATTTGCTTCATCCAGAAAGAAACACACTGAGTTATGATAATGCTTATACAAAAGATAGCAATTAATCATTCTTGAAATCTATCATGGTAGAACAAAAAAAGTAATTAACATAATTTTCAGGAAGGTAGATTTAGTCTGTGAATTAAGAAAGCTAAACTGTATATGAAGAAGCTCTCACTTTCACCATCTAAATGCTGGACTAACAAAGAACTGACAAATCTGGATCCTGGGATATTTAAAAGCAGGACATATAAAATATGACCAAAAATAGTGTAAAAATAATTGACTCAGGTTCAGATGAGTGACATATCTGACATCATAGCACCCTTCCATTCTAATAATTCTGTGATACTAAAGATAAGATTTAATATTATTACTATATTACATTTAATCTTGAGCACCAGAATGGAGCTTTATGGTTGTATCAAGCAAAGAGTTTGGAACAATATTCTTGGTGGATAAATGTATGCAGGAAGAAATTTTATTTGTCTATTTCCATTTCAGGAAGAAGAAAAGAAATCATAGAATTATTGATTAGGGAGCAATATATTTTCTGGCATTTTAATGTGGAGAATAGGAAGCTCTATAAGACATTACTGTATTTGAAAAGCAGAGGGAAACACAAAGAACTCTCAGAAAAAAGAACAAATACATATGGATCATTCTGAACAATCCACTAATCTTCTTTCCTTGAACGCTATCTTAAAGTGTTAAAGAAGGGAAAAATTATCTTTTCTATTTCTCTCTGGTTATTTTCTATCCTGTATCTCCCATCTGCTGAGACTGACTTGTAGGAATTTGCAGTATAGAACATTTTGTAAAAATATGGGCTCCACATGTGCAGCAGAGAAGCACAAGCAGGGATTTTGCTTCCCTGACTCTTCCCTATCAAGGCTCTCTGGTATTCTTCCAGCTACCTGTCCTCCCTCATATGTAATGTCACTTTTGATACTGTGTAGAAGCTGAAAAAAGATAGCTGCTGCTGAGAGTTGAGGTTCCCTTAATGCTTCATTCACTGTTACTGCCAGTGGAGTTTAATAAATTACTTTTCCAGTGACAAATCTAATTTTTTTCCTGGAGGAAAAATTTGGTGGAAAAATTTGCTCTAAGAGTACTCACATTTGAATTTTCCACTCTCTGTATCCTTTCCTAATATTCTGATGATGAAACTTGTGTTGGCTACTCCATGCTGTGGTTGCTGGGTGGAATTCCTCATAGTGAGGTGTCTGTCTCTTCAACACTACACTTCAGACTTCCAGTGAGCTGTGTGACATCTTACAAAAGCGCTGGTACTTACAAATCTCCAGGCTATGTGTAAATGAATTCTGTTATTCAGACTAATGATGCTAATGTACCAGTATCACACATGAAATGCGTGACAGGAATATCAAAAACGTAAGTAGAACAACCATCCAGCTCCTACAACATGTATAATAACTGTAATATGAAGAGAGCATTCATCTATCTCATTATTAGAACAGAGGAGTGGTGATGTGATTTTTTTAAATTTTATCACTTAGTCATTTATTTGAAGTGTGACTTGGACACTTTTCTAAGTGTGTTCTCAGATTGCTTTTACTCTTATTTATCTGAAACTGATTTTATTGTAAAGACAGGTTTCATTTACAAAACACTAACCAGTAGGAAACTTTTGAGTCTAGATTTTTGGTTTATCTTAGTTTATTCTAAAAGTAAGAGCATTTACAAAACTCCAGTTCCAAATTCTGAATATATCCAAAGTTAGGGACCTTTGGGTCTATGGGTTTCATTTAGAATACTTTATAATTTTATCTATTATTCAAGTATCCAGAAATATCAGCTATAATATACTGAATGTTTACAATTCAACTTTACAATCTTCCTGATGTTAAAGTATCTCTTTTCTTTATTCTATTATTTTTATATCCTGGAGTTGCTCTGGAGGTCAAGCTCTTGATTGTATCACACAAAGTCTAAAATAACACTTCCCAAATATCTTGAGATCTAGGAATGACAGAAATTCTGCATGCATATTGTTTTCGGGAGTACCAGGTGAAGGCCAGTGAGCTGTATGCAGATACAAATACGTCATGTATCTTTGGATTTGTTCACATCTGAATCCAACAAACACAACCAATGAAAGGCAATGAGACCAAACAGGTAGTACTGTGAAAACTAATTTGCACAAGTTCAAAATCAAGATTGTTATTTATTTTACATGTTGTGAAGCTCACTGTCATAAGTGCAATGCCAGATGAACATAACCATATTGCTTCTAAACCAGGGCTCCCCTGCATGAGATCAGTAGTAACTACCAGACACTGAGCTGCAGTAAGATAGTTAAAATCTGCATCTAATAACAAAACAGCTTTAATTTAAATATGTATATCTATTTTTATAACTTTTTTCCTGCATCAGATGACAGGTTATTGAATCAGCACTCCATAAAAAATGAGATATGACACATTAAAAAAATAATACTTATTATTTGACAGTAGAGAAAAAAATTGTATGGGTAAGGTGGGATTTTCAAAAGCACGAAGTGTAGGTCTCCGATTACCCTGAAATCAATGTTAAAACATTCAATGACTTATACAGGAGCAGATTAAGTACAATGCTGTTCACATGAGCAATTCCCACTCATAAGTATTTTCCATATATCTGAAAATAAATAAACATAATATGCTAATGACTATTCAGTTATTCCAGGATTTTCTTAGATTTCATTTACAAAGTATATGAGTACATGCAGCTACAAACTATTTGCTACATCCAACCTATTTGCATGGTGCTTGATAACAGTGTAGTTGAAATGGTGGCCAAATATAGATAATTAAACCCTTTCAAATACCTGAGGGTGCTTTCTAATACATTTCTGCTCTACTTGAAAAATACACTTTTAGTAAAATGTTTTTATCTTTAAACTTGCTTTAAAACCCTTTAGGAGCAAATATTGCTGAATTATAGGGTGATTTCCTAGGACAGACAGCTATGTTTACATATCCCTCCCTGACAAAGTTGTAATGCCTTTTCAAGTGCAAAAAAACATTTAAATCAACAATTATAAAAGAACTACAAAAAAAAAAATAATACAGAATCAAACACTACAGATGAGGCTGTGTAGATCTGCATATTTTCAGCTGCATCACCTGCAGCATAGACAACTTTCTAAAAGATGTTTATTGACATAGATTGCAGGCCAGTGTTAATAATAGCAACTTCTACAACATTACTGTTCAAAATGTGTTTGTTAATTACATGGTATGGACACAAGTGTAGATACAGCCCCTGAGATTTTAGCTTTCATTATGCTGAATGACAATCTGAGATTTAACAGAACAAAATAGGATAAGATATAGTTTGGATATGATGTGAGATGACACGGAAGTACCACCAGAAGAATCAGGATGCTTTTCAGGAAGGAAAGGGAGGGATCCAAGTGATGCCTTCTGCCTCCATGACAACAGAGCTGATGTAAAAATATATTGCACGTTCTATCCAAGATGCCTGTGTAATAAACTTACAATATATCAAGTTAATTAATCACATGTGAGAATAATTTGTTTTATCATACAAGAGGCAGAAATGAATTAGCAGGAGGACAAACTGTTGTACCTCCAGCTTATGCCTGTAGAATACAGGTCACAAAAGCAATCACATCCTGGGCAGAGAAAATTGCGATCATAAATAATAACCCATTCAATGCCCCTCACACAGGAAATATTAAAGTCTCACAGAATGTCAATAAACTAATTGAGTTTGAACAAAATCAGGGTGAAATTTCAACAGAAAACTGCAGACAGAATTAGGCAGAATCTAATTATAAGGTTTTAATGGGGAAAGAAATGTGATTAACAACAGTGTAACAAATATTAAGTACAAAGTATTAACTATAATTGTCTTCTGAAACTTTTTGCTGATTGGGAAGTTGGAGAGCAAACTAGGAGAAATTTAATGAAAAGAATAAAAGGACCAGAAAAATCAAAGTAGAACAAGAGTATTATTTCATTGGACTAGACTGACATTGCACCTATACTACTATCCTGTCCCTAAAGAATGCATAAGATATTAATTTTTCCTCAGATCTGATTTTGATCTGCAGAGTATGCCTCTCTGCAAGGTACAAAAACACACAGAAAATGAAGATTGTACACACTGATGAAAAAGTGCATAGGCAAAGCATTAGGACTTGCTCAACATGCAGTTTGGTTAATACCCTGCCAGGTCATCAGCTTCTACTGAGGAGGTATCTTGAGCTGCATCATCTGTAGCAGTCTCTTACAAGTTATCTACAAAGAATCTCCTGATGCTCCAATCTAATATCAAAGGATCTGGGGGTCTGTTCTGTAGTTCTGCATCATGCTACAGATCCTTCTGACAAACAATTGACATGGCATTTTTACACGAGTCCTACTTTTGCAAGTAATAAGGGCAGTTAGAAGAACATTTTAATACCTCTGCATTGGCCCATAGAGGTTTTTTTCCAAACATGGTGGCACACTAAAACAGTTGGCTTTTTCATTCATATAAATACACTACACCTATCTCAAAAATATGGATTTTTTTTTTACAGTTAAATACAATAAAGTGAAATTTGAAAAACTATACTAAACATAGACTCACGCACAATAGGTTTAATTGATCTTACTCGTATCAATATAAAATTTGCCATGTAATCATAGTAACTTACCTTGTTATTCTCACAGATTGCTCTAATTAATCAAAACTCATATCAATAAATTATTGATAAAGAGAAGACCAAAGGCATCTATGTTCAACTGGAACTATGTCAAATGATTTGACATTCAGTGTCTTATTTTGACATCAATACTGAACAAAGTATTTCAGGATTGTCACTATGTTGCAGTTATAAGGCAAGAAAGCTTTGACCCCATGCATTATTTCTACAAAATTAGATGACATTTGTTAAAAGAAAATCTGCTATTATTCGAAGCAATAATGGTTGTATCTTCCCCATGTTTCAGATTGAATTATAATAACTTTTCTTTATCTGAGAGATTACTTTTAAGGTCTTGTTCAAAAATTAAGTATACTTGTTTACCACTGTACAGCTGTTATGTTTCATTGACAGATCAGGTAATTCCTGTTGATCAGTTTGATAAGCATTTTGAGAAAAAAGGTGTTGAGTAAAGATACTATTGATTTACTTACTTTGAAAAGCTGTGTAATACAGCTTCATAAAGTCATACAAATTTGAGTTGAATAGCTACTACGTCATCTGGTTTAGTTCAGCCATAAATAACTCAAATGAGTTTTGCATTATTTCCACTGAGTACCTCAGGAAATTTTTCTGCAGACATAAATTTCAATTATAGAAATTGTATCCTGATAGTCAAACTGAATTTTCCTTCATTCAATTTCATCTTGCTCCCCCCTCTTCTGTTCTTGGGTCTGAACAAGTTACTTGATGTCCTTTTGTAAAAAAATAAACCCTTACTTATCTTTTTCTTTTTTATTCTATAAAGACAAAGGTAAGACTTTAGCCCTTCTTAGTATGGGTGAAAAATTAATAGAGAAAGGGAGATAAACAATATATGAAAGACCTCCACATTTGTTTTGAAAAGTAACAATAAACCGTTGTGAAGCACTAAGCAGAGTGCAGGTAGACAACATTAAAAGTGAAGGATTATGGTTTTGTTGAGTGAGCGACAGTAATCTGAAAGGCAAATATACTTCTTCTACTTAATTATCCTTCATCTGCATGTCATTGATTACTAGAACTTGATCTGCATTTCCAGAAGCCAGCTATGAAGAAGTAAGGATATGAAAAACAAGAAGTTATCCCTTTTTTTGGTACTATTCTATCAGTGTTAACAAGGCAGCTTGCATCTAAAGCAATTTTCCATGCATATTCTAATAAATTATCTTGATTTTCTAGGGAATCATCTCTTTCTCTCTTGTATCTGTCTAGCTCATCAGCCCTTGCTGTTTACTAGTTTAAAACTGTGAACTTCTCTCTATCATGGTAGCTCAAAAAGCTAACAGTATCCTAGGCTGTATCAAAAGAAGTGTGACCAGTAGATCAAGGGATGGGATTCTCCCCCTCTACTCCACTCTTGTGAGACCCCACCTGAAGTACTGTGTCCAGTTCTGGACTCCCCAACATAAGAAGGACATGAAGGACATGGAGTGACTCTAGAGAAGGGCCACAAAGATAATCAGGGAGCTGGAGAACCTCTCCTGTGAAGACAGGCTGAGACAATTGGGGCTGTTCAGCTTGGAAAAAAGAAGGCTCTGGGGAGATCTTGTAAGCAGCCTTCCAGTACATGAAGGGGGCCTACAGGAAAGCTGGAGAGGGACTTTTCATAAGGGCATGTAGTGATTGAACAAGGGGGAATGAGTTCAAACTAAAAGAAAGTAGATTTAGACTGGATATTAGGAAGAAGTTTTTTATTGTGTGAGTGGTGAGACACTGGAACAGATTGCTCAGAGGAGTTGTGGCTGCCCCCTCCCTGGAAGTGTTCAAAGCCAGGTTGAGTGGGGCTTTGAGTAACCTAGTCTAGTGGGAGGTGTCCCTGTCCATGGCAGAGGAGTTGGAACTCAATGATCTTGATTCTATGATTCTATGGTGACACTGCAGCTCTGGTTTCATCAGAGTTAGAAGTGTAGGTAAGGGCTTCAGGGCTTTGTCAGTTCAGCAAGGTTTTATGATTGATATTCAGAACCCTAAGTGTTTTTCCAAGTGAGATGGTTTATGTATATAGTGTAATTATCATTAAAACATATTGTCTACAACATATTGTCTTTCTGTAAAAAGTCTCACATTTCTCCATTTTGTTCAGTCTCCATACAGCACATTTTTATACCTGTCCCCATTACCTAGATCTCCTTGGGCTTTTCTGCTTGCATGATTGTGCTTTTCTATTGAATAACGGAGGTTTGCCTTATTTCTCTGTAAGTGTATTACAGTTTTTTTCCCAGGTGAGTTAAGTAGTCACTCTGAGGTCACTGGTCATATTTTCAAAAGAGGCATCATTTAGGCATCAACACAAATTGTCTAGATTTTTCAAAGTACTTATGGAACCAAAGTTTATGATGATCTTCTCAGTGGAACTTGAGGCTTTTTGATAATCACATTTTTACCACAATTTCTAAATCACTCTATTCTATACACTAACTCCAGGGTACTTTTTGTCTCCTAAGTTTTAACTTGATGTGTATGTGCAACACCACAAAATTAGTCTTGAATCATGTGTTTTATTCCTTTTTTTCAAATATAAAATTAGTATACAAAATGAATCTGACTCCAAACTGGTATTTTAGTTTTTCTTTTTAACTTTATGCATTACCACTTAGTCTTTACTTTTGATTAAGGAGTTATGGTTCATGTTCAATCCAAGGCTACAGCAGCTCTATCCAGTTGGCTGCAAGTCCTTTTTAACTTCAGTCCATCTAACACCAACTGCTACTGCAACTTCCTAAATATCCCATTCTTTCCTTAATGCTCAGCATGTCTTAAATTAGTATTTATACCAGTCACCCAAAAGGAAACATCAAGAGCTGGCAGAGACAAAACCCATTTCAGGATGCACCTGCTTCTAATGACGTTATTTTATATCAAATAAAGGAATTTGATAAGACTGAATCCAGATCCTGGCATATTTCATTTGATTCACATGACAATTTGCACTATGTTTCTTTTTAAAAATCAGTTATGGCTAATCATAATTTGGGAAGCAGAGGCAGTTGCTTTTAGGTTTAAAGAAATAAAGCACTTGACTGTTAAATTTCATTGGCTAGTCATTGTGAATTTTGTGTTGATCTATCAATATATTATTGCAGCGGCTTTTCTGTAATCCATAGCAAAGGGAGTTTATGTAACAGTGCAACAAAAAACTACACAACCCTGATCGAGTTTGGGTTATGAAAGAGCTTGGGCTCAGATAGTTCAGCTTCAGTGAAGCCAAATATTTTCTGTGATGTTACACTGCAACAAAGAACAACAACTTCATGACATAAATGTCACCAGGTAGTTACAAGGAACATCAGTCACTTTCCTGAAGTTGGAATCAAAACACTCAGTAGTTCCACAGACAAAGGAATTGGGATTTGCATTCTGCTAAATTTTCTCTGGAGCACGGAGGCCAAAACAGAGTTGTGCTGGGGAACACACCAGGAAGAAATCTGTGTTCAGAAATGCAGATTATTCAGAATTGTGGTTTGCTCCTCCAAGTCACTATAACTGGAGAAGTTCAGTGTAATTTGTCATGGTGCATCAGCTTCATTCAATGTCTTTTCACTTTCAAAATGAGAAAAATAATTATCCTAGCATCTTGTATAACACTGTGGCACAGTATTTATCAAGTAATCCTTGTTTGCTTGATTTTAAGCCTTGAACTATGTCTGTACTATAAGATGTGTCCAGTTTGCTCATTTCTAAATATATTTGTGTTAATTGAGCTGGGAAACCAAAGATGGTCAGAAAATTAAGAAAGATATATCGTTCCTTTGAGTACTTTTGGTAAAAGAACCTAGGATGCTGTATGGCTTTCTAAACACAGATGAACTTTGACCATATGCATTGTTGCAGTCAGTATTTTCAAAGGATTGAAAGTATATCTGCTGTCACATTATAATACCATCTTGTAAATTAGTTAAGTAACATTGTCAGCATTTTTTTTTAGCTGAGGAAACTGAGATAGCTATAAGTAGTTTTAGACTCATGGTTTTCTATAAAAAGTCACAGAGTTCCAATTGCAGACAATGTGGATATTGTGCCCAGATTCCATTTATTAGATGAGGGATAAATTTAAAATCATCACGGAAATAACATTTTTCTGTCATTTACAGCTTCTCTTTAGTTTGTTGCACCTGAATCTAAACAAGGTCTCAAAACCAAAATTCCAAAGTGCACACAAGAAGTAGAAAGCACCTGACAAATGAATACTACTTACATATTTAGTTCACCTTGATAATAACTCTGGCCATTTAAACGGCTTAAACTTCAAGGCAATAGTAATATGCCTTTACTGGTTATAGCTGTGGATATATAAAGGGTTAACTTAGAAATGCAGTAAATTGTATCAGTCCTTCATTGTGATGTTAAATAATACAGCAGACAAGAATCAATACATATCAATATATTATAATGCATTTTTATAGTGAAATAATTTATTTTTCTTCTAACAGGGACAGTTTTATTTTGGCAAGACAGCCAAGAATTTGCAGAAGAATATATGCAGAGGATAACCAGTTGAGGCAATGACACTTTATTATTCTCCTCCTTCACCTAACCTAGTGTATATGAATGAAAGATTTGTCTGTATCATTTAGCATTGCTCAAAGCCCTGGAAATTGTGTGTAGTGACTTTGACAGAGATACCCTCTAGTGGTTATATTTTCAATAAAAAATGGTATAATTTGTTCCTCAGAATGGAGTATTTACTTAAGAACTAAAAATTCTTTTCCTTTGCCTCTGTATCAGCAAAGCAAAATAACTTTGGGTTTCTCTAATGTCTGACAAGCTAATTGCATTCTTTCTTTTATCACTTCAAGTACAACACTGGGAGGCTTCATAGTCTCCTGGCCCCGTTCTGGACAGATATGACAAAACTTAGTCTCATGAAATACATGTACAATCACCTTTCGGCCTATTTTAAGTGAAAATATTTTTGTCTTCATTTCCTTCCATGCCAATACAGAGTAGATTGGATATAAATTATTGCAGAAATCTTTTCTACATTTGGAGCACAGAGCTCACATCCAGGTCACTGGATTTTTCTCCCAGGTCTGTCACTGAATTTTGGTTTAGACTAGACATTTAAACATTGTATGCCTCAGTATGAAATAGGTGAAATAATGACTATTTTCCTTACAACATTTTGCCAAGCATTAATTACGCATTTGTTAAATTTGTTAAGCTTGAGCAGAAAGAAGTACAGATCAACACCATGACCTGCAATGGCTGTACAAATGAGCAAGTGCCATAGGTGAATACTGGCCCATTAGGGTAAACTGTCAGGTTTTTTTCTTCATCCATGGGTGGTACAAAACTGTAGTAGGTACAAAACCAGACATATAATTTTCAATTTTAACCTCTGTAAGAAAGCTGAATGCGGTAGAACTTTTAGCCACCATGAGTAAATCTGTTTAATATCAGTAATTATATTACCCAAGATGGTAGAAAGTACTCTTCACGGTTGTCTGAAGGGTATACTGCAAATTCCTGTGTTCTGCATATCTTTAGCTTTTTACAGTCTTTCATTTCATTCTTCATGTCCATCAGGTTCCTGAAAAACATCAGTCAGTGTGAAAACTAGTTTCAGTATAGACTTGCTCTAGGTAAAATACTCCATTACAAAAGCTATTTTGCATTAATTGTTCAATAAAGTGATATTGTTCTTCATATTTTTATGAAATGGTGGAGCTGACCTCTGCTTTATGAGGCTCTGTGGAAGGTAGGTGTAGAAATAACAGAGAATGCCATCATATGTCAAATCTATTCAGCCAACTGGTATAAACCAGCATCAGACCAGAAGTCCATGAGTATGTTGCTAAGCCTACACTAATAAGACCTACTGAGACACTACAGAATTGGCATGCAGCTTATACTCTTTTTCAACACATAAATCAAGTCTTTTCTGAAATGGCTTAAAAGCCTTCAAACAAGTAAGTCTAACCACTAAAATATTTTTCTAAGAGGAAATTATATATTTGAGACTCCAGGCAGAGGTTCTGGCATAGGGAAGACAGGCTGTATCTCCTTTTGCAAAGACTGGTTTTAAGGGAGTTCCCATAGAAGCCCTCACTCTATTTTGGTAACCTCTTCTCACCCCATTCTATCTATGGGTCTCAGATCTTTCCCTCTCCTAATCCAATCCTTAACTTTTCATCTGGGTAAATGTTGGTTCAGCCTTCAGTTAGGTTTAGGTTTAGGATTAGGGCTTGGGTTGAAAGAAAGCCAAGAGCTTCAGCTGGAGTGAGGGGAATGAAAGGGGCTTCCAAAGGACATTTCACTTTGTAGCTGACCCCTACGTTAGGTATTCCCCTTCCAGCTGTGATCCAGCTGGAGGTCTAGGCTTCCTGTAGTTCTAAACTGTAATCCTACCTCTAACCCAACTCTAACCCTAGAGCTAAAGCTGTAGCAGTTTTTATTGGTTGTCTTAGGTTTTCCCCAGTTTGCACTTTGTGTGAGGGGAGAGAGTGAATGGGAAGGACAGATCGCACTGTGACTTGGTGACAGATGTCTCTCCCCATGCACCACAAGGGAAACCAAGGTCCACCATCCAGCATTTGGGATTGGTTGTTTTTTGTTTGTTTTTTTTTTTTTTTTAAATATAAGAACACATTTCTCTAATCATAATTTTTCCAAACTTCTGACAAAATTTCTCCTTGCAAAAACTTAATATATTCTTAAACCAGCCTTTTAAATATGACTAATTTAACAACGGTGATATTAAAATTCTGGGTAGTTTAGTGTTGCTATTGCATGGGAAACATACTTAATCATTTTATTACTGAAAAATGCCTGGAAAAAATGTAATTAATTGCACATTTTAAAGGTCAGTATTAATAAAAATCAACATGTAGATTATGAAGTCCACAGAGAAAATAATTAGCAATACTTTCAGGTGTTGTTAAAATCAAATATACTAAAATGCAAGAATAATGCATGTTATTTGAAAGATACAGCAGATTCTTTGTCACTTGTGGCAGAGGAAAGACCTTCAGAACTTAATGTGACTGCCTCACAACTTTAATTATAATGTGATAAAGTTACTTCATAAATTTTAGTCATTGTAGTTGCTTACCACGTTTCCTTCAATGTTTCTTCAAAATAACCCATTTTTCTAGGGTTGTTATGAAGCTCCTTTTATTTCCAGAAAGAATTATGAGTTTTGGAAAACTTTTTGGTTCTTTTTGTTTCTCTTTTTTCCCCACTTGTCATCGTGAACTTGTTGCTAGAAGACATTAATATGGCAATAGTAAGGGAAATGGCAGAAACATTGTTAGTACCTAACTCTATCTATTCAGAAGACACTCAGAATTGCTAATTATTTGCAATTAAAATCTTTGTTAAAATTAATCTCCTCATTTTCTTACTGTCTTGAAAATTTCAGGTCTACCTGACCAATCTTTCTCCCTTTCTTTTATTCTGTAATGAAAATAAACTCTTGGATGTTTATGGATGTTTTCACTTATTGTTGATTCAGAGTAAGAATCTCATACACTCAATCTGTGAGTAGTCCAAGAAGTCAAAGTATGAGGAGTTTAGGAATAGCAAAGAATTCCAAAGAAACATAATCCCGAAAAAAATTGGCTTTGATTCTTATTTACATAAAGGCCCCTTTATATATTCTGGAAGCAGAAAGGAACCCTAAAGTGTATTTAAACACAATTTATGCTCACTCTAAGATTTTTTTATGCTGCCAGAACTGTGTAAATGAAAATCAAGTCCATTACATCAGCGGTGTTTTTTTTTTTCTTTCAACTGTTGCACTGTATATATGTAAAAAGCATTTCTTTGTATCTTTGTAACTCCTACACTATCCTGTCCAAAGACATTAATCAATGCCAACAACATAAATCTACAATTTAAAAAGAAAATTATTTTTGGAATTAGAATAGAGTAGAAAAAGTAGGATTATTCTATTTTAAATATAACAAAAGATAGGTGCATTTTATGAAATGGAATAAAAAATGCCTTGTTTCTCTTTTAGTATTCTGAGAAGCGGTGATGGGGCATGTTAATTATCAGCGAGATTGGTTTTGGAGAGGGTTACAAAAGGGATCGACTGAAAGATGGCTGGCAGAAAAACAAGCCTGTGACTATTCTTAATTGTAGAGCAGTTATTGCTGTTTCACAATGAAAAATGGAATGAGTCATGTTAAGTATCATGTGTAGGATGGGAGTTCATTTCTCTTGAAGGAAATGTGTTATGGTGGCAAATTTTTAAGGACTCTTTCAGATTTGCTCTGATAGGACACACTTGAAACTGTGTTGAATGTAGATGTTCAGTGAATTGCTTTCAAACTGTAGTACCTCTGGCCTTTAGAGAAAATTGCAGACAAATGATGACATTTCTGTGTCATTACAGCCCTGTTCTTGGGCAAGTTGCACATAATCCAAGTTCAAGGATTTGTATTGTCTCCCTGAGAGTCCTTTCTCTACACCTCTTACCTGAAGCCCTGCCCTTGGCCTTGCCCTATTTTAAATTTGTTTTTCCTTACTTTTATGCCAAGATTCCAATGGATTGCAGTCCTTCCATCTGAAGTAAAACTCTCTTATTTTCATTCCCAGTGGAACCTGAAGCCACAGAAAACAGAAGCCAGCTTTACGTCTTTTTTTTCTGAGTTAATTTGTCACTAAATGCAGTATGTTCCAAGTCTTGGAATTTCCCTGTTATTGTTTGAAACGTATAGGAACTGAGCTTTCAGTGCTCCTTGGCAGAGTGTTCATACTTCAGTTTATTCCCCAAGCATTGGCAGTAAAGCTGTAAGTCCTGTTGGTAACCTTGATTTGTGACCCTGCTGGAAAGAGCTCAAAATCCTGACTTTCCCTTTTTTATCCACTCTTCCTTTCTTGACTTTTGCTTTCTCCCATCATCTGTTACTCTTAAGACCCTGTGGATGCACTACATAGCTAACAGATTCTTCTGGCAAGGCTCTTGGGACAACTGGCTGTTCATGAGCATCAGTCAAGTTTGGACAAAAGGGAAAATTTTCTCCAGGCACTGAAATGGACAACACACTTTCCTGGATGCTGGTATAATGAAAGTGTTTACCTGGACTTTTTAACCTGTTGGAGGCTTATGTTCATCTATTTGACTAGCCAAGCATGCAGTAAAACTTATTCCCATTATCTTACTTGGATTTTCTTCTGACATTATTATTAGAGGTCTTCACAGCACTGAGTGAAAAATAAGTGCTGCCAATTATCATGAAAAGAATGTAGATTTGCCACTTAATACAAATGATTTTTACCTTCACAGATACAGACTCATGAGAAAAAATGCTGAAATGTCTTAGAGGAAAACTAAATGGCAGTGAGTTGAAAAAAAATTACTAATAGTCAAACCAAAAGCAAAATATTCAGACATAGTTGTATAAGAGAGGTTGCTTTATGTGTACATGTAAATCAGAAATATCTAAAATGTAGAATCCTCTTCCTCTATCATATGAGATTTTACTATGCTTTGTTTAATGAGTATAATTGTTTTTTGTCTCCCTTTGATAATTTTTACAAAATATTGCTTTACTCTGCTTGACCTCTACTTATTTAGATTGACTGAGGAGCCTGATTCCCATGTTGCTTTAATGTGGTTTCTGAAAATTAGTTAGATGTTTCAGATAAGCTGGTGCTGCTCTTACTATACCTTTTTCTAGAAGAAAAATGTCTTGATATACTTTCTTATTCTTTAGTCTTAATTATTTTGGAAATGATTCAACAAAGCATGTTTAGCTTATTAAGTATTACATAAGTAGGGTCCATATAAATATTTTGACTGATGGGTGGAAATGGGATTTTTATTATTGAACAGATCAAAATTTGTCCCTAGGATACCTGACTGTTTTTTCAGTGCAATTCAGAACATTTTTTGGAATGATCTTTTATTATTCTCACTTTTACATGAGAAAAACTGAGGCACATATAAGATAATTCATTGCTCTCTCAGTCCCTTGAGAGCTTCAGAGATCTGCTCATTGGCACACTGCTGTGCAAAGCACATGTCAGAGCAGAAGTGAGACACAGCCACAGAGACAACTAATAGATTCAGCCAGACTAAGAATGAAAAAATGATGAGACCATTGATTAACATGGTGCGTGGTTTTCACTGATAGTGACATCCTGAGCTTTAAAGTTTCTTGTAGGTATCATGCCAAAAAGCAGTTTCAAGCATGCACCTAAATGAAAGGTGAAGAGGTGACACTGAAGGTGGACCCAAGGTCACCCAGGTGGATAATCAAAAACCCAGAGATTGTCAGGTCTCCAGATTCTCTCCTTGCTTCGAATCTACCAGGCCACATTGCAGAACTCCCCCTTGACACTCACAAAAAAAATAGAAATAACCACCAGAGCAATGTTTACGTGATTAAGGATTTCTTCTGTTTCAGTGACATAATAGGTGCCACTGCTAATGCTGCATGATCTATGGAGGTTTGGAAATAGCAGCAGAGGGAGAATCAGAGTACTGAAGGCTCAGTGTGAACTTAAACCAGTATGCTTATTCTCCAAAATTACTTATCATCAGCAATTTCCAAGGCAGATGTTAAAAAATAGAGCTTAAAGAAAGATATATTGTACTATATCCGCTGCATAACTACAAGACTGCAAGCACTATATGTAGCAAACAAAGAAAGCCCGCAAACTCAAACAAAATCTTCTCCAAAGGCACAAAGGTAATTGATATAACAGATTTACCTTTCTAGAAGAAAAGGTACTTTCTCAGCACAACAGGTGAATTCAGCCCAAATCATACCACAGTTTTGGCAGGTTACCTTGTTTACAGTGTTTATTCTGATATTAAAACTGAATTGTCATCACTTTATGGCAACAGATACTATTCCTTGAAAGCATACATATGTTACAGGAGAGCAAAATTTCTTCTTTGCCATTAGAGGACAATGAAGACATATCAAAATGCTTGAGAACACAAGACTTTACAAGTCTAGGTGAAATAATAACAGACTTATCTGAACTAAACAGCTGTGGAGAGAGAGACTACATAGCACTTCAGACCTTCACTGTTTTGGCAACTATATCTGGCTAGCACTCTGCACGCCAGACTTGCATACATAGGTAGCAGTTGCAGAAGGGAGGGCATGGGAATTCATGCACACAGCACATGGATGTGGAGGGGACTTCTGTATGCAGGGTCAAGATTATCTGACTCACTGTGCTGAAGTGCTGAAACTCTGATGGATTCAGAGCCATTTCAGCATGCTTTTGAAGACCTGAGTGCTCTTTATCTCCTACTACAAATGCACCATTTTACTGGGGTAAAGATCTTTTGTGAAATTGAGCAGAATCAGAAATCAGATCCTGTATGACAACATTTATATATACCCTACAAGGCTTGTTTCCCCTTGTAAAACACACATCTCATTTCCCCGATGAATGACATCACAGATCTTCCTAAATATCTTTATTTTACTATAGTCCAGGTGTAGTCATTCACCTGAGTTATTATATCTAAGACAATTAATTGAAATAAATCAATAAATTTTGAACAGCTGCAGCTTTTGGGGAAAAAAATGCTTTATGGACACAGAACTATTGTCACCCCCCACACAGTCACATTTTCACCTGTACCCATAAACACACAAACACTCATCATATACGACTCTATAGCCATTTTCAATAGTGTTCTTTCTACTTTAGACCACCTGTCAAAACAGCCATTTAATTAGGTTAAGCTGTCTGGCTTTGTGAAAAGGTTTTACTGTACTCTGTTTTCCTTGCTATAAAATTAATAGTTTGACCAGCTTCTGAGGGGACAGGTTTTTGCACTTGTGGAAGTCAAATTAAAGCCACCTTTGCCAAACAGGATAAAAAAAAAAGGTCTTGATGCCTGAAAATTTGAAAGCAACACTTCATTTATTATAATCTTTTTCTAGTGCCAAAGTACAAATTATGTAAAGAAATGGAACTGCAGCTGCAAAGAAGCCAAGACTTCGTAATACATAACATGTCACACTGCTCCACAGTTAATGCAGCAGCTGCAAGATGATGAAGCCATCAAAGGACTTGAACTTTAATCCACACAACCTATTTGTTGTCCAAGACATGGAGGAAGGAGAGTTTCTTCACTGTACTGTGATCTCTCTTACACTTGGATAAGTCTCATTCCTGTGGCTCTCAAGGGAACTTTCTGCTGGCCTTGTGAATCGCAAACTCCCTGAATATCAGCTTAGCTGGTGATACTGATCTGTCAGAATAACCTTTTTTTGTCAAGTGACAGTACTCAAACAAAAAGGATGTCTAAGAAAAAAGAAGTGTTGTCAGGCTGTGATTACATACTGGTAACTCCTAAGGAACACAGAATCCTGCCTGCAGAGGTAGGCTTGTTTCAATGGGAGCAAAAATGTCCAAATCCCCACATCATTGATTCTACCTCAATCTTTCTGATTTCCTTCAGGCTTGTGAGGTTCTTAAATATAATTGGAGAAAAACTTCCATTTATTATAGTAGTTAATATTGATGTCACTTGCTAATACTCATTACAGTACTATGTTGAAGGTCTATTTAGCATACAGGCCAGGTTCTATAAACTTATTAAAAAAACAACATAATCTCTGAGGCTCTTACAATCTAATTAAGACACAGTTATGAAAAAGATAATCAAGTAAATCTTTCCTGATCATGCATATACATTTTCTTAAATTTTATTTTATTTTTGTACTGATTGGTTACTTATATGTGTCGACTAGTAAGATTTGGGCCATTTTTTTTACTTTTAGAATAACTGTGTGATAAGAAATTTATTTTATCTGAATGATAGCAGACCCTTCAAAAAAAAAGAAATAAATATTTTTTTTATCATTAAAAAGAATTAATCTTCTGTGTTTTTTTAACTGTTGATTTGGTTTGACTGCTCACAACAGAGTGGGCTACTTGGTATAAGACAAATTAACTAGGCCTTATCAGCAACAAATTTTGAACACACACAGTGCTCTCAAATACTCAAGTCTGCACACAGAAAGACTATCCTAAGGTGTACCTATCCTACAGCTACAATAATATAACTCAGATCAAGCTTCAAATCTACCTGAAAAGCTTAGTATATGAAAGCTTGAAGTGTAACTTCTACTTAAACTAAATTTTTATGTGTCTTAGGTACAGCTGTGAATTCAGCTATTTCTGATCAAACTTCTCCTGATTCTCTGGATGCACTTCCACTGAGATCCTTCATTTTTATGCTTCAGTGTAAAGCCAGTCTCAATCAACAGATTGCAACCTACCTTCCAAAGTCAACACAAACAAGTGTTGAACAAGCAAATAAGCCATGAACATTTTATTCTTTCTTTTTAAATCTAAAATGCAACATTTGTAATTTCTGTTACCTTTTCCCCTAAGCTTCCTTTTCTTTATTTTTTCTCTGTTTTTCCTGTTTTCTGTAAATTTGTATGAGATATGTGAAGTATGTATTTATTTTTCAGGCTTATATTACACTCCCACGTGTGGCTTTCTTACAGCCTTTCTGGGTCCATGATGCTGCTCTAACTGAGCAGAAGCTGCGGTTTACCAAGAATGCTCTCTGGAATGTGCAATTAGTGTTAACTCTGCAGTTTCTGCATACCTACCAGTTCTTTTTCTGATAATCAGAAAATGGCATGCAAATTATTTATATTTTATTGTATGCAATAGTTCTACTTAGCTGATATTAATTTTCTGTATTCAAATGGAGCTTTATGCACCAAGTTGATCTCATTACATTTAGGCCTCTACTTTTTCATTCTATTTCTTGCAGAATGACTGAATCCTTTCTGCTTTGCAGAGTATTGTTTGCAGACTAGGACTTCTCACTTGCTGTTTTTTTGTTTATTTCTAAGATGTTGATTTTATTCTGTTTGAAATGCTAAAATATCTAATAGGAACTTGCAGAAAAAAAGTTCATAGTTCCTGCCATGATCCTATGCATGTTATACCTTTGTTGCAAGTCTGATCATCATACAGTGAACAGACAAGTTGGTTTAGTGAGCTAATTTGGTAGAAACACAAATACTAAAAATGTTCTTGTTCTTCTGTGGAACAACATACCCTCAATGGCTTTGGTTCCTGTAAGTCTTTTGTCACAATTTAACACTGGTCTGGCAATTAAACAAATGACAGATGCTCTTTATTACCCCTCTCCCTTCCCAGAAAGGGAAAGAGAATAAGGGAGAGAGACTTACAGGTTGGAAACTAAACTGTACAGCTTTAATGAAACAGTAATGATGAAAAAGAAAATAAAGAAATATATACAAATACATACAAACCCAGTATTGCACTCCCCTCCCAATAATGCTCATGTCAGCCCCGAGGCTGCAGGGCAGCCCTGAGAAAGTCCCAGACTGCGTTCCTGGAGTCAGCAGCAGGGAAGAGCTGGATGCAAGGACACATGGAATCAGGAACAAACGGATCAGGATCAAAGGCAAAAAAATGGATGGAGTACTCCCGGGATGCTGGCCACGGGTGAAGAGAGCTTGACCCCTGTGATCCCCTAGATTTATATCAGCTATAACGTGTATAGCATGGAATACTTAATTTAGTCAATTTTGGTCACCTATTTGGTCCGCTCCTCCCCACAGGAGGGTCACAGGTGTAACCCCTTTCCTCTCTTGTGTTTCCGGAGCATAAAATGTTTATCAGAACCAAGCAGTGGCCTTGGTTCAGCATAACATTCTCTAGCAGCAACTATAATCATCGAGTGATATCAGTCCTAGAAGCAGACACTGACTAAAAAACATGCTGTTAATTTCAGCAAGTGCAGCTACTTAGAAGAGACTTAACCGAAAAGTAAAATTACTGAAAGAAAATTGGTTCTGTCCTGACACAACCAGGACATCTTTCTAAAATTCCATAATAATCTGTATACTTTTTGTATGGAAGAGATTTCCTGCACATTTCCTGCAGATTTTCCTGCAGCATCATTTCCTGACAGCACGGTGAAAGTGCCAACTGTGGCTTTCCTTGACCTGTACTGCCAGCTTGATGTACACTGAACATACTGGCCACAGTGGAGAAGTCCTTTAGTTGGCCACACTTTCTGCCTTGTTCTTTAATGTCCATGCACTGGGTGTGCAGCACCCAAGATTTCAGTCCAAGACCTTCCACTTGCTAACTTGGGTTCTCCAGGTAGAGAGCTTTTGGGCTTCCATTCTCAGGTAATTTTTATTATTATTATTTTTTTTTAACTGCTGGAAATCAGAAAAAAAGAGCTAAGCTTCTATTTTCCTGCTACTGTTTTGCTGCACTCTGGTTTCAAAGAAAGAAACATATTCCTAACATTGTTTTATGTGAGAGGTTTAATCAGTACATCATACTTTTACATAAATGTTGGCTTTCAGTTAGATTCCTTTTGAAAACTGAGAACTATGCTGGAAAGAATAAACAAGACATGGATTTGTTAGAATGCTTTTCTAATACACTCTATTCTCATCAGCTCAACTCATCACACAGAGAGTGACTGAGAACGCATGTCCTAGGGTCATTTTCTGTTCTGGATTCTGATAGAGACAATACACTACTTACCTAACAGTGCATGTATATAAGATAACAATTAGATTTAATACAGCTGAATTTATGAGAGCAGCAATCTAGCCTGTGCCTGAGCTACTGACTGAAACTTATTTTCCTTGCATCCCCTCTTCACTTGCCCAAACAATCAGCCCAGTGTTGCATAACTTCTTTAATTTTTTAAAAATTCTGTGCTGGGTGGTATGATGACTCAGCATCTTATTCTCACTATTTGCTTATATCCTGGCAGCTGTTGCGCTACTGCTGCTAAAGTTTTAATTTTGAATTGGATCATGATGTGATTGTTAATGCTTGTTCTTCATCAAAAGTGTAATAGATGTGAACAGTAATTGCATAGATTTAAGAGGGGTTAATTTGGCACACAAGGTTCTCTGAGGGTCGTGAACTTGGCTGTAAAATCCATACATTGCAAAAAAAATCTCTGTAAAAATACATCTCTATATAACACACAAAGCACATTGACATAATTCTGACAAGTAGAGTATTCTGCTAAGACATTATCATTGCCATGCAGATTTTTTAATAAATATTTACAAAGTATTTAATTCATTTTGTTAGTGGTTCTTTTTACCACAGTGAGAGACAAAGAGAAAGAAAAAGTTTGCCTTCAGAACATATGGCATATATTTTATATTTCAGAGAATACAATCCAAAAAAAATCTGTATTTGTCTGTGTGTGCATACCACAAAAAGATGGAAGAAGAAGGAAAGAGTCTCTATGAATTTGATTATCCACAGATTCTTTTCTCTGTCACATTTCATTCATTTTCACTTTATAGCTTTGCAGAACAATGATCAGTGTCTGAAAATCATAAGGCACTGAACAAGCACTAGGCACAATCCTATATATAATTGCATATACACCTATAGCTACTGCTAGCTGAAAAGTTTGCACGGGCATTCAGCTTGTAAAGGCTTTGTGTCTTGATAAGTCTCAAGTACTGCGATGGCAGCACTTGATGGCAAAGAGGTAGAGGCAGATGTCAACAATGTTCCTCCCAGTGCAGAAAGTATGGTGCTACAAAAGTATCTGATATTAATGGATATTTCGTGGCACTCCTGTCAGTGAACTACCCTATAATGAGAGTGGAAGACTAAGATTCTGACTGTTATATTACACTAAAATAAAGTTCCATATTCTGTCTCTCACAAAAAAAGAATATATTATCTATTTGTATCTATATCTGTATCTATATATAATATAGATATATATTATCTAATGATGCTTAAGGTTTGGAATGACTTTAAGGCATAACAACACTTCTGCTTTTTAGCTGTACAAGAAGTATGTCTACTTTATTAAGCTTATAAATAATGTTACTTATGGTTCTTTGGAGAAGGGACTGTTTTCTGTATGCATATGGGTAAGCAACTGAGCCCTATTTGTTTATTCACACATATATTTTCCCACCTGACAGCCAACCAAATGAAAAAGGTACAGATAATATCTACAATATCTGCACATACAACATGATTTAAGCCAATGGATGTACACAAGAGACAGAACTGCACCCTCTATACATGTTAAAAAGGCTTGTAATATAGTTATAAAAGCTCTGTCTCTGTTAATGCATTCTGTACTAGTGCAACACAACTGCTCACTGCAAACTCCTACTGTTTGATGCTCTTCAGAGGGGCAAAATAAGTTGATCCTGTTTTTATCACATTTTTAACCATGTGTTCTCATAAAAGTGCCTGTCTGTGTTTTGATAAAAAACACCTGCAGAGGGGATTTGAACGAGAATATTCATGTTGACAGAGTTTTGTTGATGCAAATTTCTTTAATATAAACAAAGTCTTAGTGAGTGTAGACATATAGTTTCATCCAAGGTAGTATCAGTCAAGGTGATTCTCATAAAGTAATTTAAAATATTTTGAAACAGAAGATGTTGGGCATGTTAACGTTACCCACTCACGTGCTGTATATATATTTTTTTGCCTGAATAAATAATTAATTAAATAAAAATTAATTTGAAGAAGCCCTTCTTGCTTCACTGTATTTTAGGTTTTATGTTAGCAGGATTTGGTGTATGCATCAGTAGGGAGATACAATTCATAATATCAGCCAGTGACATTCTACACACTTCCTTGAAGCCAGTACTTTCTGAATATTTTACAAATGATGATTAAAGTTCACAGCCTCATTGGGCTTATAATAAAGTATTACCTACCTATCATACAGATTAATAGAATTATATTTTAGACAAGACTTCAGTCTGGTCTCTCAAACCTCACTGTAAATAAGGCATGCCAAGATAGCTTTGAAGGAGTGTTTCAACAGTCTTACTGGGTATGGCTCCTATTATATTAGAGGTGCAAGAAAATGATTAATAAAGTAGTGCATAAATCTGCAACCTCTTATCTGGCTGTAGAAGTGATGCAGCTCCTTAAAAGTACATAGAATGTGGCTGTACTGAATGAAAGTCAAGGGACAAGGTCAACCTGATGTCTAACAAATTACTAAATATGAGCTAAAAGCGGTTCTACAGACATTTACAAGAGCCCTGACTGCTTCCTAGAACTTGCAAGGGGATTATTTGTAGGTAAATCAGATATCTCTGGCTGATTTCTGGCAGGTCATAATCACAGAATTCTAGGGTTGGAAGGGACCTCGAAGGATCATCTGGTCCAACCCCCCTGCCGGAGCAGGGTCACCTAGAGTACATCACACAGGAACGCATCCAGGCGGGTTTTGAATGTCTCCAGTGAAGGAGACTCCACAACCTCTCTGGGCAGCCTGTTCCAGTGCTCTGTCACTCGCACAGTGAAAAAGTTTTTCCTGATATTCACATGGAACCTCCTATGCTCCAGTTTGCATCCATTGCCCCTTGTCCTATCATTGGACGTCACTGTAAAAAGCTTGGCTGTGTCACACTGAGCACTCAGGTGGGACTCCCAAGGTGTCCAGAACAGGATAGCACAGAAAAGTGTTCCCTGATATATGCTGTGACAAATCGCACTCTTCCCTTGGAGAGTACTGAGGTGAGTAGGGGTGAAGAGGAGCTACTGTTCCCTTTAAGTGTCTGTTTCATCCATATCTAATTTTAAAAAAAAATAAAGTAAAATTATGAACTCCCAGTAGATTTACAGAGTCCTGTTCTGAGCTGTATACGTAGTGGTGGTGACTTGGGCTGGTTACACAGTTAGGTACACAGTGAAACTTGTCCTAAGTCCTACACTGGATAACCAGATGTGCTGTTTTGCAGAGAAGTTGTTTAAGTAAATGTCAGCTAAAATCCTACTAGAAACCTTGGGTATCTTTAAAAACAGTTCCTTAAGGGAGCAAGCTGTTTACTGGACATGGGATTCTTTGTGAAACTTTAACTTCTTTTCATAGCAATCAGGGTTTCGGTGAGGTGAACTTTCATCTGCGGCAAAGCAAACTTTTCTAAGTGGTTATTTGATCTCCAGAGGCCAGTAACTCCTTAATGGTACAGGATGGGGGGTGAGCTATTAGGCTCAAGATTATTTTCTGGTTTAAAAAAGAAGAAGGGTTGAATAAAAGTAAAATTTAACCTTTTATCGTCAGCACAAGAACAGAAGGATAAAAGAATAATATGACAATTCCTGCAGTTACTCTCTGTGAGATATGCAGAATTAATTGAGCATCAGCAGCAGAATGCTGCCACTAATGCATAAAGGTCTGTCTCATGCTGCTCCTGGACTTCTGGCCACAGAGTGTCTCAGGTAGCAATGTGTGTCTGTGCACAGCCACCTGTAAGGTAGGACTCTTAGTAATACATCTTAATAGAGTACCCTAATAATATTTCTCACCTGGACTTAAAAGTGAGCATCATACTTTTTATTTATGTGAGCCTTATTTCTAGACTCCAGTAGAGTTGTAAAGCTCTTCAGAGCTAGGGATAACAACTCAATGTGACATTTAAACAAACTCTGTACCATGCTTGCTTGTACCCTGAGTGGCCAGAGACTAGCCTTTATGCCATTTGTACATTCTGAATCACTTTTGTTTGCCTTTGAAACCAGTGTCCATAAAATGAAAGATTAATGAGATCATCTGCAGCCGTCCCTCACACAAATAGCATTCATCCCCTCATCACTCTGCCTCTACAGAAATGACATTTAGCCTGTTTCACACAATGCTGTTTGATATTACACATCATGCAGAATCACTTCTCCAGCCTCTCTATCCTAAAACTCACATGCCTGCACAACACTAAGCTTTTCTGTTAACCTATTAAACCACACTCTTCAACAAGCCACATTATTCTAAGTTTCCAAAATAATTATTTCCTGATTCTTTAATTCCTTCATTTCCTTTATTTTTTTTTAAATGATACAAAATAAAATTTCTACATTGGGCATAACAGAAGGTTTTGCAGAACAAAGACAGAGAGAAAAGTGGAGAGGGAGAGAAGAGGATAGAAGGAAGGAAGGGAGGGAAAATGATGGACAGGAACAAGAAAAAGAGAGAAAGGAAGGGAGGGAGGGAGTGGGAATTGTCTAACTTGCATCTGCACACAAAGTGCATTCTGTAAAGTACAGGAAATTGGTTCCTATGTACCCAGTGAACTCATGTATTAAGTGATTTATGTTAAAGAAGTTGTTTCACCAAGCTATATATTCCATAGACTGTTTATTTTGGTTATGAAGGAAACTACAAATCTGCAACTCATAATTCATATAGCTCCTTTTTCCTTAATTAACTATTTAACTAAAAACCATCTGGTAACCTGCCATATGCAATCAGCTCATTCTTCAGATTTTCATTGCAAATTCCTTGTTGTTATATCCAAAAGACCCTTGTTATAGGAGGAAAGGAAATTAATCCATGTCCCATTGTTTCTCCTTGCATAATACTAAATCCTGTGCTTCTTTCTCCCTCCTCTGGGAATTTCTGCAATTTAAGACAAAGCATGCATTAAAGCAGAGATGTTTTAATGGATCATTAGCTTTCTTATGAGAGGCTTCAGCAAAGGAAATATTTTGTTGTGGTCACTGGTGAGGAGAAAATATATTAAGGGTTATGACACAAAAGGTTTTATATCCAAGTTATTCTGTGTCTCTACAAAATCCAGTGTGGATAAGCTTAAACTGAGAAGCTAGAAAGGAACTCATTTAAGGGGCCTGGTATTTAGAGCTTATGCCTTGGTTAAGAACAGCAGGAAGCTCAGGTTCCAGCCTTAACTCAGACCATAAAAGTGACGTAGGGTACCCTTTACAGTAACTATCCTCTATTTTTGAGGGTGCTCTCCCTCCTTCTCCCTGTTCTTTGAAAACAGAGCAAATACAAATGGCTTATCCTGATGAATAACTTGCAATATTTCAAAAATATTATCTTCAACAGTAATGCTGTATCTCATCCACCACTACCTATATGACTCTCATCATCAGTACCATCACACTGAGTTATTGTCACCATTGGACTGAGGCAGGGAAATACCATATTTAGTATACCAGACATGGGGCTAGTTGGGGAAACTTGACTAAAAATATTTAAGAAGAAATAGAAATCAAAAACATCTTGAATCAATTTCTGGAGAAGTAATTATCAGAGATGATACCCTCAGTATCAACACCAGCTGGGGGATCAAGAGATTGAAAGCAGCCCTGCTGAGAAGGACTTGGGGGTAGATGGTAGATGGTAGATGAAAGGCTGAATATGAGCCAGCAATGTGCCCTTGTAGCCCAGAAGGCCAACCGTGTCCTGGGCTGCATCAAAAAAACTGTGACCAGCAGGTTAAGGGAGGTGATTCTGCCCCTCTACTCTGCTCTGGTAAGATCCCTCCTGGAGTATTGCATCCAGCTCTGGAGCCCTCAGCACAAGAAAGACATGGACCTGTTGGAATGAGTCCAGAGAAGAGCCACAAATATGGTCAGAGGGCTGGAACACCTATCCTATGAGGAAAGGTTGAGAGAGTTAGGTCTGTTCAGCCTGGAAAAGAGAAGGCTCCATGGACACCTCATTGACACCTTTCAATACATAAAGGGCCTATAAGAAAGATAGGGACAGGCTTTTTAGCAAAGCCTATTGTGATAGGATGAGGGGTAATGGTTTTAAACTGAAGGAGGGTAGATTCAGGTTAGACATAAGGAAGAAGTTTTTCATCATAAGGGTGGTGAAGCACTGGAACAGGTTGCCCAGAGAGGTGCCCCATCCCTGGAAACATTCAAGGCCAGGTTGGATGGGGCCCTGATCAACCTGGTCTAATGGAGGATGACCCTGGCTATTCTGTGATTCTGCCCTTGACAAATATCTCCAGCTAAAAGACAGTAGAGGATGAAAATAATCCTGTTTGTTTGGTTTTTGTTTGTTTCTAAATAGAATTTTTAGCTATTTTTTACACTGAATGAAGGTATTGAACACTGCAGCTTTTGGCAAGTCTGCAGAGCTCTGTCTTCCACGCATATGTTCTTCCACACATATGTTCCTTTGCCCTTTTTGAAAGAAGCAGTTTGACATACTGAATCAAATAAAAATCCATAGATAGCCATTCTAGGCAAAATAGACAAATGAAAGAATGGAGGAGAGGAGACCACAATAAACAGAAATACAACCTAAATCTAGAAGTATTTGGATTTCAAATCTTATTTCTCTGCCCGCACGTACATGTGACAGACAATAAATCAAATGTAAAGAAGGGACAGTTGCGAGAAAACAAGCTGCAAATTTTTAAGTCAGGAGACTGGATATTAAGGTAAAGTAATGATAAAGCTTTGAGTGGGGCAGTCTCATCATTAAAGATTTTTGTTTCTCTTTGATTTTCATCTGCTGTTATAAAAGCCAGTGAAAAGGATCTTGGAAACTGTAAAGCCAATTGCTGAATTGTTTGGGGAAGATGAATACTGTTGTTATTTCTGCTCACTTTTCACTCTCCCGTACTCTGTCTTGCTCACTCACTAGATGAGTATTTGGAATGTAAGGAAAACATTTCTCAGCTAGCAAAAAAAACCATATTTTTTTGCTAGCATTTGGCAGTTCCATGGCCTGTGACCCCAGTGGAATTTTCTCCATAAAGTGATATCATCTCCATATGACTAAACCAGAGTTGAAAATCAGGCTCAGGAAGAAAACAAGCTAAACATACCTGACCACAGCCTTGTATTAGGAAGGGAGGTGACCTGACACTGCCAAGCAAGGGAAAAAGACTTCCAACTGGAGTATAAATGACTTGGTTTATATTCTTTTAAATAGATTGTGTGACCTCTAACGGTCTTTGCTGCCTTCTGTGTCCCTGTGTTGTCAATTTGTGGAAGTCACCTGGACCTATCAATGCAGCAGCATATTTACATGGATGTTAGCTACTGCTAGGTTTCTGCTGCAGATAGATGTGTCCACATTTTTTCCTTCAATAAACACAGAAAAAAAATAATTAATTGAAATAAACATAGCAACTTCCCCTTCCCTCCAAACAACATCTCCCAAGACAGAATCACAGAATGGCTGAGCTTGGCCTAGTCCAACTAACTGCTCAAAGCAGGGTCACCTAGGGCAGGTTGCTCAGGTCTGTTTCCAGCTGGGTTTTGAAAATCTCAAAACATGGAGACTCCAGTCTCTCTGGACAATGTTTTACACTGTTCAGTCACCCTCAGAGGGAAAAAACCCACCTGTTTTTTTTTAATGTTTAAGTGGAATTTTTTATATTTCAATTTCGTTCTCTCACTGGACTCCACTGAAAAGACCTTATGCATTTATTTTTTTTTTAAGAATATGAAGAACATATGATATTCACAGTAGAGACAGATTAAAAGAAAATATTTTAAAACTCCACACACACGTACATATTTTTGTAGGGTAGATTTTTCTTCCTTTCTGTCTCATGCCAGCATTTTCCAGGGCCTCTGAGCTGTAGCACACTCCACAGAGTCCTCACTCTGTGTTTGTTTGACTTGGCTATGTATTTGCTTCCTACTGCTCTCAAGACCCTCCTCATCTCTGCTCCTGCTGAATGCTCCCAGCTTGTCCCTTCTTTCAGTCCCTACACACACATTGTGACTTCCCTCAATTCCACAAACACTCCTAATCTTAAAAAGGCCTAAGCTCCTCCTTCTCCATCTCCAAAAGGGATCCAGAATTCTGCAGCAAGGAGAAGTCAAACATGTGAGCTTCTTCCCTGTTGTTCACTCATGTGTTTTAATGGAACATAATATAAATAGCATACTGTAGGAGAAGAAAGGACAAACCAGATACCTTCCATCACTGCTGTGGTTGTTGACTGTTAGGTACAGTTGGTCAACATTACTGCTAGCTTTCCAGTATGTAGGTGTGCATAGTTTAAGATGGATTTTTTCCCCAAACACCCAGTGAAAATGATGTATTGTTCCAAATCAGAACAGTTTCTTTTACAGGGTTAGTTTTGTACTACACTTCAAGAAACAGATGGTGGGAGTACTTGTATAGTAAGGCATACACATCAAGGTATATCCTTCATTGTTTGTCCTCAAATAATTTTGTGTCATAATTTAGATGCTAATACATCTAGCTTTGTAGCTCTTTTGCACTGCATATCACAATCTCGTCCCCATTTTACAGAAAATTAATTCAGTCAAAGACAATAATAAAGACAATCATATATTATCACATCAATATATTCAATATCATACACATTAATCCTAGATTTTATACTGCAGTAACAGTTTGAATGACTTGGCTAAACCAACATAGGAAATATGTCAGAGAAACAGGATGATATTACAGCATTTTATTTTTTTTCCACTTTTTATGTTGTTTTAACCATAGGGTCTACCTCTGCTAATGAAAAAGTGAAAGATTTAATACTTAATCCCCTAGTGTACATCACTATGTCATCAACCTTAACAGACTTTAAGTATCAAGGATGATGGTGAGAGTAGGATCACATTAAAGCACCATCAGAAAAGCTTAGGTGAATTTGGTTTTCCCATGTGTATGAGAAGGAGCAATTCCTGTACCCAATAGCGTATCTGAAAGTAAGAAGTCTTGCAATCACAGAAAAGTTCTATTAAAACAATCAAAGAAATGAAAAAACAACTCAACATTCATCCTAATCATTACTATAGATTTCAAGGCACCAGATGTTGAGACAGCCTAGACATTTTTCAGCCTCAAGGGATATTAGTTTTGACCTTTTTAGCCTTTTGATTTAATAATTTTGAAGTGCAAATGAATTCTAATATTCAGGTGTCTGGGAAGAGATGGCTGATACTGAGATGGTATTCCTCAGGCTGAGCAGATGGGACACATTGTGTCTGGGAAGAAGCAGCTGATATTTCTTGCTAGTTATGTTTGCACTGTGTTACAATTAAATAAACACAGTAAATATACACACCTAGGTTTTTTGTTTTCTGGCTTTGCTTTTAAAGAAAGAGCTGATTCCTCACCTGTTTATGAGAGATAAGCTATAATGTACTGTTAGAGTAGTTTTTATCTCTGCTCAGGAATAAAGATGGTTTATAAATGGTATCTCTGCCATAAGGTAAATAAAGATAATAGACATGATTTGTACGCAGCACATGGGCCCTTGTATCCAATTTATTTCCTTTTTTATTGGATTTGCCTAAAGTCTCAGTTCTGTTTGTTTAGGTTTAATCCAAAAATGAATCTTAAAGACTACTCTTCAAGTTGTGCATTGCCCCTGTTACTAACAAAGTGTAATTAAGACAGCTGCTAAACTGTCCCCCAATATCATCTTAAGAAAGTCAAAACTAACACAGCTCTAGCCAATTATTATGTTATTTCTACATTGTGGAACTTTAACATCTGCACTTAATAGAAATGTGTTATTCATGAAAATATGTGGCTTAAAAACAGCTTCTGAAATGTAATCACGTATGTATAGGAGGAGCATTTTTTGTTCCTATATAAGCATTAACCATGCATTTTGGATCATGCTGGGTTTTTTAAATCACATTCTTTAACACAGAATAACAAATTTAAATTAGTATGATTCAAAGAAAGCTAAAGTAAGTCTACTTTCTGCCTAATTGCTGTGAGACTTGCCGACATCTAAACCTGTGATTCCAAAAACTTCACTAAGCTGTTTCTAGCCCTGGAAGAACCAAAAGTCTCTCTTAGGAAGGAGTCTGACCACTGGTTTTGGAAGCTAGAACACAATCTCCTGTGAGATAGCTGTACTTTAAAGAAAAGAATTAGCCCCTCCTTAAATTCTATATAAAAGAGCTTCAGTACAATGATCAGCATTTGCAAATGGATTCAAATCTGTGTTGGATTTAATTTAAGTCTTAATCCTAACATGACCAGCAAAAACTCAGTAATATCTCTTATGTGCTACTGTATCCATAACTACCACAACAGTTTAAGATGCTGCAGTCATGGCCCGTGCAGTTATCAGATATTATGTCTCTAAAGGAAGTTAAAACTGAGTGGTGGTAATAGATGATGTGTTCACTTGAATCCTACCTCAGACTAAAAGAGAATGAGTTAGTTTAAATGATTTTCAAGATTATACTGATTAAAGTTGCTTTGTCTTGAAAAGGATTCACACAAAAATTCAAACAATTGAGAAGAGCAACTCAGTTCCAGAAAGAATAACTTCATTTTATTTTCTTTATGAAATATTGGTTTCACTGAAGTCCATTAGGACTTAACACAAAATTTCTTTGTATAAAATTTTTGTTGATTTCCAAGGGGTGAGAATTTCACCTCAACTTTTTACAGTGTCAGATTTTGCCAGACAAACAAAACTTACATTACCTACCCTTTTCTTCAGTGCAAAATAAGCCAACTGCCTGCTTTCACACTTCCTGTTTGGAACTGCTCCAGAAACTGAAGCCTGAATGCAGACTGTGATTTATAGCTTTTGCCACAAATAAAGTAACACATCCCCAAAACCCTGCTTTTTCCCAGTTTAAATCAGTAGAGTTTGAAGAAGACCTCCATCTACTAGGCATGTAGAAAAACCTGTTATGATACTTTACCTAAGGGACAGATTTTGCCCTTCTATTTTTAGGTGCCACATGATTAAATGAAATAAGAGCCATAGTTCAGTTCTGAAGGAAAAGAGATGTATTTACTCAGAATTTTTTTAACTTCTGATCCTACTTCCACAAAGCACTGACTGAACAAGTGACCGTCATCTCATATGTCCATTGCTAATGAGTGTTGTGAAGAAGCCATGTACTGTTAACTCATTAAAAGATTTAAAAAGAGACAGCTGAAGGTGCACTGCGTGATCACATCCTATCTGGTCTCTGTCCCCACAGGCAATGGTGCCACTTCAACATACAGTTCCTGCAGGTAGCTCACAGAAGAGAGCAATGAATCTTTCCTAAAGGTGTCTTTGGCAATATTCTCAGATTCTGTGAGGTTCAAGGTCCCTCAGATGTTAAGAGGCAGTGCTCTGCTTGAGTTCCTAATGTTCACATGAGACCTAAAACTACAGTCTAGGATACTTACAATCATTTAATCATGACACTCAGGTATCTGTGAAAAGACATTAATGTAGAAAAAATTAATGAAAATTCCTCTTGTTGTTAAATGTATATTATAGGAGTTGCAAATCTTATTAAACTGACTCCTTTTCACACATCTCAAAACTACAAAGTAGAAGAGAATATGAGAATAGCAGAACAACTAGTTTAATTTCAATTAATTTGAATAATATCAGCAAACAAATCAGATTTTTAAGCACATGGGGAAAACATGGTGATGAATATTAGCCAACTTTGACTGTCAAGCACAAACTGTAATGAGAAATTCTAATTTCTGTCTATGATGTTGTAACAGTCAATACATACGAAAAAGCAATAGAATTCATACAGTTTGTTTTATGTGAAGCTGTTGTCTCATATGGCATTTTCACCAACAAATTCTGGAAAAATAATAGGGCCACTATAGGTGAGACACAAAGTTGGTTCCACACTCAGATCTATCAACAACTCAGAGCACAAAGAGAGAGGAAGTGGCAGAATGGGAACCTGCATGAATGTAGTGAGGTTTCATGTTCCTATTCATATTCATGACACACAGACAAGAAGATAAGAAGATAGTTTAGATGGGTCAGAACCTGTGAGTTCAGAAGCTTCCTACAAACCATGGAACTTTTTTGAACTGAGCATCAAACTGAGTTTTTAGAATAAACACATAAAATTAATATTAATGAATAGCCAGCCCATGCAATATTAACTTATGAATTTGTCCTCGTTTTGTTGGAACAGAATCCTAAAATCACTTCTTTGTTCAGA